>CM029018.1:107342668-107652668 GCA_016801055.1 Panax notoginseng
CTCAGTCTCAACCCCGGAACACACACTGGGAGTATTAGTTTCAACCTCGGAGATAACCCCTAGGCCTGCAGTTCTGATACCGAAAATTCCACCGGAGAAGATCGATTTATCTCGGAGATAATCCCGAGATATTCCATCTCAGTCCCAACACTGGGAGTAGCAGATTCCAATCTTGGAAATAACCCCAAGGAAGGCAGTTGCAGTTCTAGAGATAACCCCGAAAATGCATTTTTCAATTACATGCAATCAGCTTCAACCTCGGTGGTTACACCAAGGCACTCAGTACAAAACCCGGCGATAACACCGGAAAGACAGGCACACCTCAGAGATGACATTGAGGACTTTCAACACTTGCAGCAGTCCAATCTCAGAGATAACCTTGAGCAACGTCTGCTTTATCAGCCCAAACCGGAGATAACCTCGGTGAGGGGAAAAGCCGTCATCTTGCCACCTTGACGCCACATCACGCCATCTCAACATTTTAGACATACATTTCTACACAGCAATGTGCCACAAGAACCAAGGAAGTCCAATCCCGAGTGACTATTACGCAGGGTAATGGATAGAATTTGAAGCTTGAAGACCGGAGGGCATGGTCCCATCTTTCTGACTTCGTACAACCTCTAATCCCATGTCATTGTGTAACTCTCAACAACGGTGGCCCGAAATAGGTCTTACATACCTCAGTCGGATGCCCGGATTGAAGTTCTGAAAGTTCGAGCAGACATCACGTTGCATGCGTGCACGTACTTTAAGACGGCAGGACCCGCGGAGCCCGGGGCACCCCGGGCAGCCGTAGGTACATCTGCGGCTTCCTCCCTCTATAAATAGAGGGCTTGGGGTGGCCATTTTGGAAGAAAAAAGGCGAGGAAGCCCTGTCCAATTTGCTCTGTACACACCCTAAACTGAGTTCTTTCTCATTTAAAACACTTGTAAGCTCATATATAGCTACTTTTTACTGGCGGAAGCCGAGTGTTCATCCACTTAAAGCTATAAAAGTCTTCTTTGGCAACCCACTGTAAGCCTTCTTACACACTTTCAGGCCTTTCTCTTCATTTTTGCACACACTATTCTTCACGTTGAGAGTCATGTTACGTGTGTTTTCCCGGACTTCTGTCCGTGGCCTTTTATTTTTTGTGTGTGTGTGTGTGTGTATATATATATATATATTTATTTATATATGGACTAACATTATCTAGGCTCAATCGAGGCATAACTCGATAATGTTAGTCCATATATATATATATATATATATATATAATATATATATAATATATATATATATATATATACATTTTGTCCCGGCTGGAGTTTACTTCGTGGCGGTTGACCGTTTTTATTGCTTTCTGTACATTTCGTCCCGCCTGGAGTTTTCCTCCGTGGCGATTGATCACTTTTACAGCTTTATTTACATTTCTGATCCCCCATGAGGTGCTTCGTGGCTGTTGATCATGTCAATATATAATATATATATATATATATATATATATATATATATATATATATATATTATATATATATATTTACCCGCTTTTATATATTTACATTTTTCGATCCCCCACGGAGGTGCTTCGTGGTGGTTGATCATGTCTGTATATATATTTGCAGCTTTTATATATATAATTGCTTACTGCGTTCATATCAATTGCGACATCATGTGAGCCTAGGACTTTGTCACCAAGTAAAATACTTGGTGACCAAGTGATATGCTTGCCTTGACACCAAGTGGCCAGCCCACCATGCCCATGGGTCATTCCTGTAACATTCCATATTTTTTAAATGTAAGTTATAAATATTTATTAATTTATATAAATATTTATTGGATATGTTTCTTATTGAATAAGTAATTGTTCAATTTGATTGAGTTTATTTAGTTAATTATTTATTTGCTAAATAATTAATGTGATTAGTTAATTATTTATTTGTTAAATAATTAATGTGTTATGTGGATTGAATTATGTGATTAAGTAATTTATTTAATAAATTGTTATTAAATAAAGTGTAACAAATAACTATGTTATAAAGAGTTATTAAAATAAATTAAAGTAATTTTAATTTAGTTTTGCCAAACAAGGTGTAAGTATATTAATCATTTAAATTTTAAAGGAATTTGCCAAACAAAGCCTATGGCCCTTTGATTTTTTTTTGAATTTAAATTATTAATTTAATAAATAAAATATAAATAATATATATATAAATATATTTTTGGTAACTGATAAACTTATTGGTATATTTAATACAGTCGTCAGTTTCCAAACGTTTGAAAAATAGAGCGTGCGTCGCTTTTATTTTTAGTATACGTATACTGTTTTGTGGCTTAGCTATCAGTTTTACCTTAGAGTTGTCTGCTAAAAGGAGAAAAAGAAAAGTTTTAGAGAATTTGAGAGGAGAAAAGGGTCTGTGAAGTTGCAATTCTCAGAGGTTAACAAGGATTTCAAAGCTAATTCAGTGGTGTTTGCAAGGAATTATTACGCTAATTGAAGGTATTTTTCCTAATTATATGAATATGCATATATGAGCCTACAGCAAAATTGATATACTCTGTAATTTCAAATTTGTTGAATTGTTGTTATACAATGGGTTACTTGTGATTATATGAGTTTATGATGATTAGAGGTAGCGCTTAAATGAGAATTGCATGATAAATTCGTTTGACAGTAGGAAGAAATAATGTCAGTATATGTATTTCTTATGTAGCTTATGTAAATAACAATTATGATGATCAATTTAGTGTGTGAAATTAAACTGTGACTATATTAGTTAGTTTGTTAAGAATTGCAGAGAACTTAGTTCAAAAGAATCAAATTGGTGTATCATTATGATTACAGTATTCACTGTGTCAAGATATTTCTTCAATGGAGTCTGTATTTTTTTTAAACACAGTGTTTTCAGAGAATTAGTTCTCTGCTATTGTTGTTTAGTTGTGTAAAATTAGTACATAAATGCTTTATAACTTTTATGTGTAATTTTTATGAAGTTATACATGTTGTTAGATGCCATTGGTTGTTAAAAATAATTTAGACAGTAGCTTTGCTCTGTCTTTCGGGTTGGTTCTGTGAGTTTCGGCGCCCCAGCGTCAAAATTCACGCCCCAGCGCCAAATTTCGCGCCCTGGCGCCATGGTTCGCGCCCTATCGCCAAAATGGGCCAGTAGCTCGCGCCCCAGCACTGTAGCTCGTGCCCCAGCGCTGAAGCTCGCGCCCCAGCGCCGTAGCTCGCGCCCCAGCGCCACTGTTCCGCGCCCCGGCACCGGAAAAATGACCTAGTTGGGCAGTTTTAACCTCCTGTAGTAAAATGGCCATAACATTTTCATACGAACTCCGATTGAGGTAATTCAAGATGATTCGGAAAGAGGACGAGTAGACCTACAACTTTCATTCTTTAAGTTTTTTAATTTGAGGTCCGTAACAGTTGTCAAAATGGCCATCTTTAGGACTGTTGTGTATTTGGAGCCAATCGGAGGGCGTCGGGATGCACGAATGCAAGTGCAACCCTTTGGGTATTAGTATAACTTAATGATAACATGTTGAACATGTATTAGGATGTTGTATCAAGTTGTTAATGTACACGTGGTACAATGGCATGATCATTTAAGTAGTTGTAATAAAGCTAAAAAGTAATGTTCATGAAAGATGTGTTGTTGTTTAAACTTAAACTTAGTTAGTAGCTATACTAAGAGTAATAAAAAAAACTCATAAAGGTAATGTTAGTGTAACTAATGTGTATTGTCAATGCATATGGTATGTGTAGGACTTGGGGTGAACGTGAATAGTAATTGTTTAACCTACACACGAGGCAAGTTCCCTAACCTTTTGCTACTTAATTATTCAGCAAGGTTACTTTTCACTGTTATATTACACTTATGCAAGTTCTCTAACTCTACTTTTATAATTGTGCAAGTTTTCTTAACTCTAAACTTGTTATATTAGCATGCAAGTACCTTTAGTTTATCGTTCAAGTTATTATTTGTTGTGCATGATTAATATTAAATTCTAAAAATGTAACCTTAGCTTAACGTTGTTCAAAGCAAGGTATGATAAGTTATTCAATTGTTATGCTATTAGATTATTCCTAAAGCATGAACTTAGAATGAAATGTTTATTCAGTATGATCGTTCAATAACATAGTGTTATTATCTTGTATTCAACTAATCCTTAGTTGATGTCCGTTGAACTCCAAATTACCTTGAAAGTTTATCCAAACCAAACTTACTTTGGTGCGGACTTGTATTCTAAATACTGAGATGAACAACTCTTTTAATAGAGGTTTACGCTTAGCGTTGAAATGGTTGTGCACAATACATTGTACGAAGGGTTGATCCCCCTAAGTACGTGGAGTCCTTATAGTCTTATGACTGTTAAAGTTAAAGTTGAAAGATTACTTATAACTGTGGACATGATTCGTGGTCATTAGACCCTCAGTGAATGTTATAGTTTTCAGAAAGTTAATAGAATATATTATTCAGTTCTATTGAGCCTAATATTGGCAATTGATGTGAAAGTTTAAAGATTTACTTATTGTTATTTCAAGTGGGCCTTATTTGCTCACTCTTGCCTGTAAAATTTCTTACAGCTAAAGTTGAAACGGGTGACGTACCTAGCACCAGTAAGGGAAAAGGAAAGATGAATAAATAATGAAGACTTGTAATAGTTTTGATAGTTTACTTTCAGAATTTGATTTAAAGATTGTAATGAAGTTATTTAATTTTCCACATTTAAATGATTGTTGTTAAAGGTTGGATAACCTGGGAGATTTACTTTTTATTTAAGTTTAATCCTGTATGGACATGTTTTCTTTTATTATTCAATTCTATTATGATTAGGTAGTTATAAATGAATGTTTTGATTACGTGAACACCAAATCTTGAGGTAAGGAAGTACCGGGATTTCAGTAGGGTTTCCCTATTCCAGTTGAAGACATTTGCAGCAGTAATGGAGAAAGCAGTACTCGCCGAAGGTGGAGGCGAGGCGGTAACAAAATTCAACCAGGAACAAAAGAAGAAGAAGAATGAAAATGAGATGAAGAGTGGAGGTGGTAGCGGTGGAAACAACAACAACAACAACAACAACAACAACAACAACAACAACAACAACAACAACTTGAAGAGAAAGTGGAATGGAAGTATGGGTACTGGAAACCAGCAGGGTAACCAGCAGAATAAGAAGTTTGAAGCATGTGCGACATGTGGGAAGTTTCACAAGGGAGCGTGTTTGATGGGGAAACGGGTTTGCTACAAATGTGGCCAGGAGGGTCACATCGCCCCAAATTGCACTCAATCAAAAAAGAATGTGTGCTTCACGTGCGGATCTAAGGATCACTTTACTCGTGAATGTCCTAAGAAGAAGGAGGGAGTGACAACCAGAAGCAATGGAGGTAACAATGGAAGTACATGGGACATTACAGGACCTGCAGCATCAAACAAACCCACAGCCAGAACCTTCAACATGACTGTGCAAGATGCTATGCAATCAAAAGATATGGTGTCAGGTATTATCCCAATCAATGATATTAATGCATATGTATTATTTGATTCGGGTGCTACTTGCTCGTTTATATCTGATGAATTTGCCAAGAGGTTAGAATTGCCTAGAGAAGAACTAAATTTTCCTTTGAACATAGAAATTGCGAATAAGGAAGTAATCCCTGTTAGATTCGTATACAAGAACTGTAGAGTGAACATTAAGGAGAATATCTTGTTTGTAGATTTAATTCCGATTAGACTCGGGGAATTTGATGTAATTTTGGGAATGGATTAGTTGTTCAAATACGGAGCGGTAATTGACTGCCAAAAGAAGTGTGTAAACCTTATGACTCCGTCAAAGGTAGTATTTTATGGTAGCAAGTCGCCAAGATAAATGAAATGTTTGACGACTATGCAGGCCAAGAAATTGTTGAGTCAAGGTTGTGTGGGCTATTTAGCTTATATAGTCAATACTCAAAAGAAGGGGGTAAAACTAGAAGAAATACCGGTAGTGAGAGAATTCGAAGACGTGTTTCCAGAGGATTTGCCAGGACTTCCGCCTGACCGAGAAATTGAGTTCGTAATCGATTTAGTGCCCGGAACAACACCGATATCGAAGGCCCCGTACAGAATGGCTCCGGTAGAAATGAAGGAACTCATGGTGTAACTGCAAGAACTACTGGACAAGAAGTATATTCAACCAAGCGTGTCACCGTGGGGAGCGCCGGTATTATTTGTGAAGAAGAAGGACGGATCAATGCGTCTTTGCATTGATTATAGGGAGTTAAACAAGGTCACTATTAAGAATAGGTATCCGTTACCTAGAATAGATGACTTGTTTGATCAGTTGAATGGTGCTAAATACTTCTCAAAAATAGATTTGAGAAGTGGGTATCACCAATTGAAGGTAAGAAAGGAGGATATACCTAGAATGGCATTCAGAACTCGGTACGGACATTACGAGTTTCTGGTGATGTCTTTTGGTTTAACAAATGCCCCTGCCGCGTTCATGGATTTGATGAACAGGGTATTTAAACCATTTTTAGACAAGTTCGTAGTGGTGTTTATCGACGACATTCTGGTGTATTCCAAAACTCAAGAAGAACACGTGGAACATTTACGTCTGACATTGGAGACACTAAGAAAGGAAAAGTTGTACGCGAAGTTCTCTAAGTGTGAATTTTGGCTCGATCGTGTACAATTTTTGGGTCATGTGATTGACAAAGATGAGATTTCAGTAGATCCATCGAAAGTGGAAGCTGTAATCAATTGGGAACAACCAAGAACACCTTCGGAGGTGAGGAGTTTCTTGGGGCTGGCCGGTTATTATAGAAGATTTATACAAGATTTTTCTAAGATAGTCACTCCGTTAACAAATTTGACACGAAAAGCTGTGAAATTCGTTTGGACGGAAAAGTGTGAAGAGAGCTTCCAAGATTTGAAGAAGAAGCTAAGTATGGCACCTGTGTTAACCCTACCGGATACAGGAAATTTTGTTGTGTATAGTGATGCCTCACACAAAGGGTTGGGTTGTGTTCTTATGCAGAACGGCAAAGTTATTGCCTATGCATCAAGACAACTGAAGGATTACGAGAAAGGTTACCCGACTCATGATTTAGAATTGGCTGCAGTGGTATTTGCTCTCAAGATATGGAGACATTATCTGTATGGAGAGAAATGTGAGATCTACACAGACCACAAAAGTCTGAAGTATATTTTCAATCAGAAGGACCTGAACATGCGTCAGAGGAGATGGATGGAATTAATAAAGGATTACGATTGTGAGATCTTTTATCATCCGGGCAAAGCGAATGTGGTTGCGGATGCTTTAAGTAGGAAAGGTCGGGAGAAATTAATGCTGATAACAACTTAGGAGGAGCTCATTTCAGCAATGACAAAGTTAGAACTGGAAATCAAATTTCCACAGGAAACCGACGAACGACTATTTCATCTAGAAGCAGGTCCAACTTTACTGGACAAGGTGAAAAACGCTCAGTTACAAGATGAAGAATGTGGAAAGATAAAAGAGAATATGGTTGATGGTAACAATACGAAATACAAGGTCGATACCGAAGGATTACTACGGTACGAGGGAAGAATCTGGGTTCCAGCAACACCAGAACTGAAAAATGAAATCCTGACCAAAGCTCATAGCTCAAGATATTCGATTCATCCAGGAAGCACGAAGATGTATCAAGATTTACGCCCGCATTTTTGGTGGCCGAATATGAAAAGGGATGTCGCAGAATGCGTGGCTAAATGTTTGACATGTCAAAGAGTAAAAGCCGAACATCAAAGACCCAGCGGATTACTTCAACCGTTGGAAATACCGGAATGGAAGTGGGAACATATCACGATAGATTTTGTGGTGGGTCTTCCAACTACTCAGAAAGGATACGATGCGATTTGGGTAATAGTAGATTGACTGACAAAATCTGCACACTTTTTGCCAATAAAGATTAGATTCAATCTTGATCAGCTGGCAAAACTATATATTAAAGATATCGTTGCAAGACATGGAGTTCCAGTGTCAATTGTGTCAGACAGAGATCCGAGGTTCACATCAAACTTCTGGAAGAGACTACAAGAATGTATGGAAACACAGTTGCAAATGAGTACGGCATATCATCTGCAAACAGATGGCCAAAGCGAACGAACGATCCAGACATTAGAAGATATGTTGTGAGCATGCGTCATGGATTTCAAAGGAAGCTGGGAAGAGCAATTACCTTTGGTGGAATTTGCCAACAATAATAGTTATCATGCGAGCATCGACATGCCGCCTTACGAAGCGTTATACGGCAGAAAGTGTAGAACTCCACTGTACTGGGATGAAGTTGGTGAACGTCAACTGTTAGGACCAGAATTGGTGCAACAAACTACTGAGGTTATCAAACTCATCAGGATAAGATTGGTAGCAGCTCAAGACCGACAGAAGAAGTATGCTGATCAACACAGGCAAGATCGTGCATTTGACGTAGGAAGCTATGTATTCCTAAAAGTTTCTCCTTGGAAGGGGAAAATTCGTTTAGGTAAAAAGGGAAAACTAAGCCCGAGGTTTATTGGACCCTTTGAAGTGCTGCGAAGAGTGGGAGAAGTGGCTTACGAGGTAGCTCTACCTCCAGAGTTGGAAAATATTCATAATGTTTTTCACATTTCGGTGTTACGACCATATAAACCCGACTACAAACATGTGATTGAGTACGAACCGTTGCAGTTCGAGAAAGATTTGTCTTATGAAGAGGTTCCTATCCAGATAGTCGACAGGAAAGAACAAGTGCTCAGGAATAAAGTGATACCTTTTGTGAAGGTGATTTAGAGGAACCACAACGCTGAAGAAGCAACGTGGGAACTCGAAGATAAAATGTTGAAAGAATACCCTGAGTTATTTGTTTAATCTGTGACTTCGATTCTGAGGACAGAATCTTTGTAAGTAGGGAAGAATGTAACGAATGTGTTGTTTGAGTTGTGATTCTGAGGACAGAATCCTTATATGAGGGGAATGATGTAACATTCCATATTTTTTTAAATGTAAGTTATAAATATTTATTAATTTATATAAATATTTATTGGATATGTTTATTATTGAATAAGTAATTGTTCAATTTGATTGAGTTTATTTAGTTAATTATTTATTTGCTAAATAATTAATGTGATTAGTTAATTATTTATTTGTTAAATAATTAATGTGTTATGTGGATTGAATTATGTGATTAAGTAATTTATTTAATAAATTGTTATTAAATAAAGTGTAACAAATAACTATGTTATAAAGAGTTATTAAAATAAATTAAAGTAATTTTAATTTAGGTTTGCCAAACAAGGTGTAAGTATATTAATCATTTAAATTTTAAAGGGATTTGCCAAACAAAGCCTATGGCCCTTGAATTTTTTTGAATTTAAATTATTAATTTAATAAATAAAATATAAATAATATATATATAAATATATTTTTGATAACTGATAAACTTATTGGTATATTTAATACAGTCGTCAGTTTCCAAACGTTTGAAAAATAGAGCATGCGTTTCTTTTATTTTTAGTATACGTATACTGTTATGTGGCTTAGCTATCAGTTTTACCTTAGAGTTGTCTGCTAAAAGGAGAAAAAGAAAAGTTTTAGAGAATTTGAGAGGAGAAAAGAGTCTGTGAAGTTGCAATTCTCAGAGGTTAACAAGGATTTCAAAGCTAATTCAGTGGTGTTTGCAAGGAATTATTACGCTAATTGAAGGTATTTTTCCTAATTATATGAATATGCATATATGAGCCTACGGCAAAATTGATATACTCTGTAATTTCAAATTTGTTGAATTGTTGTTATACAATGGGTTACTTGTGATTATATGAGTTTATGATGATTAGAGGTAGCGCTTAAATGAGAATTGCATGATAAATTCGTTTGACAGTAGGAAGAAATAATGTCAGTATATGTATTTCTTATGTAGCTTATGTAAATAACAATTATGATGATCAATTTAGTGTGTGAAATTAAACTGTGAGTATATTAGTTAGTTTGTTAAGAATTGCAGAGAACTTAGTTCAAAAGAATCAAATTGGTGTATCATTATGATTACAGTATTCACTGTGTCAAGATATTTCTTCAATGGAGTCTGTATTTTTTTTAAACACAGTGTTTTCAGAGAATTAGTTCTCTGCTATTGTTGTTTAGTTGTGTAAAATTAGTACATAAATGCTTTATAACTTTTATGTGTAATTTTTATGAAGTTATACATGTTGTTAGATGCCATTGGTTGTTAAAAATAATTTAGACAGTAGCTTTGCTCTGTCTTTCGGGTTGGTTCTGTGAGTTTCGGCGCCCCAACGTCAAAATTCACGCCCCAGCGCCAAATTTCGCGCCCTGGCGCCATGGTTCGCGCCCCATCGCCAAAATGGGCCAGTAGCTCGCGCCCCAGCGCTGTAGCTCGCGCCCCAGCGCTTAAGCTCGCGCCCCAGCGCCGTAGCTCGCGCCCCAGCGCCACTGTTCCGCGCCCCGGCACCGGAAAAGTGACCTAGTTGGGCAGTTTTAACCTCCTGTAGTAAAATGGCCATAACATTTTCATACGAACTCCGATTGAGGTAATTCAAGATGATTCGGAAAGAGGACGAGTAGACCTACAACTTTCATTCTTTAAGTTTTTTAATTTGAGGTCCGTAACAGTTGTCAAAATGGCCATCTTTAGGACTGTTGTGTATTTGGAGCCAATCGGAGGGCGTCGGGATGCACGAATGCAAGTGCAACCCTTTGGGTATTAGTATAACTTAATGATAACATGTTGAACATGTATTAGGATGTTGTATCAAGTTGTTAATGTACACGTGGTACAATGGCATGATCATTTAAGTAGTTGTAATAAAGCTAAAAAGTAATGTTCATGAAAGATGTGTTGTTGTTTAAACTTAAACTTAGTTAGTAGCTATACTAAGAGTAATAAAAAAAACTCATAAAGGTAATGTTAGTGTAACTAATGTGTATTGTCAATGCATATGGTATGTGTAGGACTTGGGGTGAACGTGAATAGTAATTGTTTAACCTACACACGAGGCAAGTTCCCTAACCTTTGCTACTTAATTATTCAGCAAGGTTACTTTTCACTGTTATATTACACTTATGAAAGTTCTCTAACTCTACTTTTATAATTGTGCAAGTTTTCTTAACTCTAAACTTGTTATATTAGCATGCAAGTACCTTTAGTTTATCGTTCAAGTTATTATTTGTTGTGCATGCTT
Organism: Panax notoginseng; assembly: GCA_016801055.1. Lineage (NCBI taxonomy): Eukaryota > Viridiplantae > Streptophyta > Magnoliopsida > Apiales > Araliaceae > Panax > Panax notoginseng. The sequence goes on from CM029018.1 coordinate 107,353,856, forward strand.
AATATTAAATTCTAAAAATGTAACCTTAGCTTAACGTTGTTCAAAGCAAGGTATGATAAGTTATTCAATTGTTATGCTAGTAGATTATTCCTAAAGCATGAACTTAGAACGAAATGTTTATTCAGTATGATCGTTCAATAACATAGTGTTATTATCTTGTATTCAACTAATCCTTAGTTGATGTCCGTTGAACTCCAAATTACCTTGAAAGCTTATCCAAACCAAACTTACTTTGGTGCGGACTTGTATTCTAAATACTGAGATGAACAACTCTTTTAATAGAGGTTTACGCTTAGCGTTGAAATGGTTGTGCACAATACATTGTACGAAGGGTTGATCCCCCTATGTACGTGGAGTCCTTATAGTCTTATGACTGTTTAAAGTTAAAGTTGAAAGATTACTTATAACTGTGGACATGATTCGTGGTCATTAGACCCTCAGTGAATGTTATAGTTTTCAGAAAGTTAATAGAATATATTGTTCAGTTCTATTGAGCCTAATATTGGCAATTGATGTGAAAGTTTAAAGATTTACTTATTGTTATTTCAAGTGGGCCTTGTTTGCTCACTTTTGCCTGTAAAATTTCTTACAGCTAAAGTTGAAACGGGTGACGTACCTAGCACCAGTAAGGGAAAAGGAAAGATGAATAAATACTGAAGACTTGTAATAGTTTTGATAGTTTACTTTCAGAATTTGATTTAAAGATTGTAATGAAGTTATTTAATTTTCCGCATTTAAATGATTGTTGTTAAAGGTTGGATAACCTGGGAGATTTACTTTTTATTTAAGTTTAATCCTGTATGGACAGGTTTTCTTTTATTATTCAATTCTATTATGATTGGGTAGTTAGAAATGAATGTTTTGATTACGTGAACACCAAATCTTGAGGTAATGAAGTACCGGGATTTGGGGGTGTCACAATTCCTATGGGTTACCCCATGGGTTTTACCCATTCGGTGACCCACCGGTTCGATCCACGGTTCGGTTTTCTTGCATTGGGCTTAACTAATCTACTATTAGGCTTTGACTTGGGCTTAACCCATTAATCCCTTGGGCTTACTCATTCAATTAATTGGACTAAACATAATCCAACTCAAATGAATTAACCTTAAGTCTTAACTTAATTCTACAATGCGAATCGTATTCTATACGTATAATTCACGTATTCTCTTCGTATAATACCCATACAATAATTGTATTGTACTTCGTATTAACTCATCGTATTATACAAAGATACTATGTGACGCCCCCAAAATTAGGTATACATCACCCATCTTGGGTCGTCAGATACATGATACATAATACAAATACAACTTACTAATACAACTGTCGTGTACAAAACGACAAAACATAACTGTGAGTTTGAATACAATTATTGTCTACTAGAGACTACACAAACTCAAAAGGAGTCCTCATTATAATTATTGTCACACTATTTAATAGAATAGTGAGGACTACTAATACTATCATCTGGTCCATCACTCCGTTCCTCGACTCGTCCCAGCTATATTCTCATTTCCTGAAGAGAACAGTGAAAGAAAGGGTGAGCTCAACTAGCCCAGTAAGAAATATTATGACTAAGATAAAGCAAAATAAATTATCATTAGCCTTCAACAGTGTTAAACTGATAAAATACAATGAACATCAAGTTTAACTGCAGCGGAATAAGGACTTTTACCACATCATTTGTAACATTACGGTCATGATTATACCGAATAATCCCTGGTCATAATCATACCAAGTCCATCTATGCACTACAGGCCACAGATGACTTTCAACATTTTATAAACATGAGGATGATGACAATGATATAAGAATTCAATAAAACAAGTTCAAGAATTAATTTATCCAAGAATTAACAACGTCCAAATTGTTAACATGATACTGCTTTGTGGAGTAAAATTCAAGAATGCTTAGAAGAATATTTTCATGAAAAGATACTGGATGAACCGCAATTATCAAGGATATTTCACTAATTTCATGGAGTATAGAAGTTAAAACTTAACCAACTGAGTATAATAAAGAATGGAATAACAAAAGAAATCACCCGGCATGCGATAGACCGCACAGATAGGTTATTCCAATAGAATAATAAATAATGGAACCAGGTCCGGCGTAAACGCACAGACAGGATGTTCCAACAGAATAACAGACAGGATGTTCCAACAGAATAACAGAAGAATGTCACCAAGTATAGGGTAGACCGCGTATACAGGTTATTCCAACAGAATAATAAGAAATAGAATAACAACAGTTCTCTTCATGAATAAGAAAGAATAACACCCTTTACCATTTTAAAGAAGAACTGAAATAAGAAAGTAGTTAAGTAGCAGAATACTTTTCTTCTCTCTCTCTATAGTTTCTCTCTATAGTTTCTCTCTCTAGAGTTCAGTGAATTCGTAAGAAATAATGAAGGAATGAGCTACTATTTATAGAAAAATGGAATGCATAGTAACTAATCCATGAACGGTCCAGATTGATTACTTTAATCTGACGATCCATATTTAAAGAAAAATCTTTTAAATAAAATATAATATATTCTATTTATAGAATAACTTTAATAAAGTATTCTGTTTTATATAAAAAGATGTTTCTGTTTTATTACGTTAATAATACGAATAAAACAAAACTTCATTATCGCTAAATAATTCATATTAGTAACTGACAATAATTGAATCTAATTGAGTGACTTCTCATATAAGCATTAATAATTAATATCGTGTGCTACTATGCAACCACACGTGTTACTGTACTTTTACTACCGAGTAGTTCAACAGTATCAATGGTAAAACTTCCGCCGTTATTTTTAATAAAATATTTTTGTCGTTTTCTCAATCCGACAATAATTCCGTTGTGGGGTCCACCAATGACTGTGCCGTTGTACGAATATTCCCTATTAAAACGAATATTCTACGACCAATCGAATATTATATAACCACTTGCGTACTTTACAAAATTTATAAATATTACCCACAACTATAACATTATATCAAATTAACTCCATAATATTCAAAAATGATATTTATAGAAAATTCATCTTTATTTATAAAAGTTGGGGTCTTACAACCTCCCCTTCTTATGAAATTTTGCCCTCGAAATTAGAGTACGTACCTGGTATGTCGAAGAGGTAAGGATACCTTGATTTTATTTCAGATTCTAACTCTCAAGTCATTTCCTCAACATCGTGGTTTCTCCACAAAACTTTGACTTGAGGTATAACCTTGGAGCGTAGAATATGTTCCTTCTTATCCAAGATTTGAACAGGAACTTCTTCATACGTCAAATTCTCCGCTATTTCGTCCGGTTCTAACTCAATAATGTGGTTCGGGTCTTCCACATATTTACGTGACATGGATATGTGAAAAACGTTATGAACACGAGACATACTTGGCGGTAAAGCGAGTCTATAAGCCACAGTTCCTACTCGATCGAGGATTAAAAATGGACCGATGAATCGAGGATTGAGCTTTCATCTCTTTCCAAATCTCGTAACTCCTTTCCATGGAGCAACACGTAAGAACACATGATCTCCTATATCAAATTCCACGTCCTTTCGATGAAGATCAGCATAACTCTTTTGTCGATCTTGTGAGGTTTTTATACGTTGTCGGATCGTTTGAATCTTTTCTGTAGTCATACGTACCAACTCCGGTCCCAACAACGTTACTTCACCCACCTCATCCCAGCATACTGGAGAACGACATTTTCTTCCATACAATGCTTTGAATGGAGCCATGCCAATACTTGCTTGATAACTGTTGTTGTAGGAAAACTCCACCAATGGTAAGAACTTGTCCCAACTTCCCTTGAAGTCAAGGACACAGAGTCTTAATAAATCTTCTAGAGTTTGAATAGTCCTCTCTAATTGTCCGTCCGTCTGAGGATGATATGCCGAACTATATCGTAAATCCGTGCCCATAGCTTTTTGTAAGCTAACCCAAAATCGTGAAGTGAATCTTGGGTCTCGATCAGAAACTATGGATACTGGCATACCATGCAGTCTTACAATCTCGTTTATGTATATACGAGCAAGACGTTCAAGTGTATAAGTTTCTCTTATCGGTAAAAAATGAGCAGACTTGGTCAATCTATCAACAATGACCCAAATCGTATCAATACCTTGAGAAACCTTAGGAAGACCGATAACGAAATTCATGGTAATGTGCTCCCACTTCAATTTTGGAATTTCAAGTGGTTGCAATGGACCTTTTGGTACTTGATGCTCCGCCTTGACTCATTGACAAGTTAGACACCTTGAGATAAACAGCGCTATCTCTCGCTTCATATTGCTCCACCAAAATGCATGACGAAGATCATGATACATTTTGGTACTCCCAGGATGGATTTCAAACGGTGTGTTGTGCGCCTCCATCATGATTTCATACTTTAAATCATGGTCGTTAGGAACACAAAGTCTAGAGTTGACTCGAAGTATTCCTTCTTCATCGATTCTTGCTTCCGGCATAGCACCTTCTTGCACTTTCTTCCTCATACGCATCAGCTCTAGGTCTGTAGCTTGAGCAGCTTTAACTTTATCGATTAAAGTCAGTTCTACTCGTATATTCGCCATCATCATATGGGTCCCTGGAGTCTTTAACTCTATCTCCATCCTTTGCAAGTCACACAAAATGGGCCTTTGTGTTGACAATATCACACTCGTACTTGCATATGATCTTCTACTCAATACGTCAGCTACCACGTTCGCTTTTCTAGGATGGTATTGAATGGTATGATCATAATATTTCAACAGTTCAAGCCAACGTCGTTGTCGCATGTTGAGTTCCTTTTGAGTGAAGAAATATTTGAGGCTTTTATGATCCGTAAAGATCTCCACCTTCTCCCCATACAAGTAATGTCTCCAAATTTTAAGTGCAAAGACAACAACTGCCAACTCTAGATCATGAGTAGGATAATTCCTCTCATATTCCTTGAGTTGTCTTGATGCATAGGCTATGACTTTTCTATGTTGCATGAGAACGCATCCCAACCCTTTGCTCGAAGCATCACTGTAGATGACAAATCCCTCCGAGCCAGATGGTATTGTTAGAACATGTGCTGAAATGAGTCTCCTCTTAAGTTCTTAAAAACTCTTCTCACATTCTTCGCTCCAACCGAACTTTGTATCTTTCCGAGTTAGCTGAGTTAATGGAGTAGCGATTCGAGAAAATCCTTCCACGAATCTCCGATAATAACCAACTAAACCAAGAAAGCTACGTACTTCGGTCACTGATTTAGGTTGCTCCCAGCTTTGAATAGCTTCAATCTTTGCCGGGTCAACCGATATTCCACGACTTGATACTACGTGTCTAAGGAATGCTACCTCCTCCAGCCAGAACTCGCATTTCTTCAACTTGGCATAAAGCTTGTATTCACGAAGCTTTTGGAGTACCAGCCTCAAGTGTTGCTCATGATCTTCACGGCTTTTGGAATAAATAAGGATGTCATCAATAAAGACGACCACAAAGTGATCCAAATATTCCTTGAATACCCGGTTCATCATATCCATGAAGGCAGCAGGAGCATTAGTCAATCTAAAGGACATGACTAGGAATTCATAATGCCCGTACCGAGTTCTGAAAGCCATCTTTAGAATATCCTCAGTTCTAACCTTCAGCTGATGATATCCAAAACGAAGATCGATCTTTGAAAAGAATTGTGCTCCTTGCAACTGGTCAAACAGGTCATTAATACGTGGCAATGGGTACCTATTTTTGATGGTGACATGATTCAACTCCCGATAATCAATATAAAGTCACATACTTCCATCTTAATTCTTCACGAATAGAACATGAGCACCCCAAGGATAAATAAAGTCAATGTCTAACAATTCCTGTAGTTGGATCTTTAACTCCTGAAGTTCAATAGGAGCCATTCCATATGGGGCTTTGGAAATGGGTTTTGTACCAGGTTCAAGGTTGATACAAAATTTAATTTCACGCTCTAGGGGTAGGCCAGGAAGTTCTTCAGGGAATACGTCAGGGAATTTATTAACAATAGAAATATCATTCAAAACTGATGTATTTTTGTTTAGATCCGTGACATGAGCTAAGAAAGCTTGACATCCGTTTTTCAATAAACGAATAGCTTTATGACTTGAGATGACAGCGATTGATTTTAATGGTTTGGTTGCTTGAATTCGCATAATAGGTCGATTAGGAATATGAAAGCTAACAACCTTACGAAAGCAATCAATTTTTGCATGATGAGTAGTTAACCAATCAATCCCTAGAATCACGTCAAATGCAAGTATTTTTAATGAAATAAGATCGACAGGTAATGTGTGGGTACCAACTTGAACCAAACAAGACTTATAAACCATGGATGTAATGAAGGTTTCTCCCAATGGAGTTTCAACAGATAAGTCAAAGTCTAATTTCTCCGAAGTCAAATTTAATCGATGAGCGCAAGTAGGAGAAATAAAAGAGTGAGTAGAACCGGTATCAAATAAAGTATAGACTTCGTTAGAGTTTATGATAAGCTTACCCGTGATGACCTCATTCGGGTTCCTTGCTTTCTGGGAGGTCACAACAAACGCTCTTCCTTGCACTACCGGTTTTAACTTTTCTGGGACGGCCTTTGGTGTCTCCATCTTGGCTGAACTTGTTTTTGGTAAACAACAAAATCGAGCTAAATGACCTTCTCTTCCACAATTATAACATGCTTTAGATGGCATCACGCAGTTTGGACTGATGTGCCCCTCCCCTCCGTATTTGAAACATATGATAGGTGGTCGTTCTCCTTCCTTAACAACGGGTGTTGGTTCTGACGTCTTTCCATCATTGTTAAATCTCCTCTTCTTGAAATGACCATTCTTATTGTTTTGGCCTTGATTACCACCGAAGTTGTTACCATTTCTGGCATGTTGATTCCCTCCACGCTTGTTGTCACCGCTTCGATGACTGCTCTCACTAGTATTATCATTTTGTCGACTGCTCTCTTTTGGTTGCGTTGACTCGTTATTGCGCTCCACTAACTGAGCCCTATTCACAATATCTGAATACAAACACAGTTTATGAGAAATAAGATATTGACGTATCTCAGGTTTCAAACCTCGCAAAAACATTCACGTCATTCGCTCTTCATTATCCACCAAGTGGGACGCAAACCGGGATAACTCAGCAAATTTAGCCTCATACTGCGACACGGTCATATTATTCTGCTCCAATTTGATGAACTCCACCTCCTTCATGTGACGGACACTTTTGGGAAAGTATTTGTTATTGAACAGCTCTTGGAACTTCTCCCAAGACATCTTCAGTGCGGCAGGTTGAGTACGCTTAATCGATTCCCACCAGTAATCTGCCTCTCCTCGCAACATAAAGGCGGCAAAGGGAACCTTTTGCTCCTCGGAGCATCCCAAGACATCAAATATCTTGGTGATCTGCTTTATCCATGTTTTCGCTATAAGTGGTTTTGGCTCTCCCTTAAACTCCGGTGGTCCCAGCTCTTTGAACTGTTTAGCGGTGACCGTCCGAGAGTTTTCAGTGTTTCCACCTATATTTTGGACAGGAGCCACTCTCACCTGCTGTTGCATGAACTGTATAAAGCTTTTGAACATTCCATCATTCATCATCTGGTCAGTGTTATTGTTTGCATGAGGATTGTCACCTTCCTGATGCACATTATCCTGATTATTGATATGTGGTGAATCAACAGTCGCATGTGCTCCATTGCTATTCTCAACATTCTCAGACGCTATTTTCAGATACTGCCACAAAACAAAAGTTAATTGATATGTCATATATTATCCTTATATTATGACCGACCAATTAAATACCATGCAAATAAATTTAGGTAGGTCATACTAGCGAAGGAATTCCTCGTCTCTCCCCTCCTAGTTCTATTCTCACATCTTAGCCAAGGATCATATCCCTAAGCTCTGACACCAACTGTGACGCCCCCAAAATTAGGTATACATCACCCATCTTGGGTCGTCAGATACATGGTACAGAATACAAATACAACTTACTAATACAATTGTCGCGTACAAAACGACAAAACATAACTGTGAGTTTGAATACAATTATTGTCTACTAGAGAACTCAAAAGGAGTCCTCATTACAATTATTGTCACACTATTTAATAGAATAGTGAGGACTACTAATACTATCATCTGATCTATCACTCCGTTCCTCGACTCGTCCCAGCTATATTCTTATTTCCTGAAGAGAACAGTGAAAGAAAGGGTGAGCTCAACTAGCCCAGTAAGAAATATTATGACTAAGATAAAGCAAAATAAATTATCATTAGCCTTCAACAGTGTTAAACTGATAAAATACAATGAACATCAAGTTTAACTGCAGCGGAATAAGCAATCAATTAAAAGAGTCAAGTAGAGAATAAAATCTACTATCTTTTATGATTTAAAAAGTTTTTCAACACTGTTATCACTGAGACTCAGCTTAATAAAATAATCTACATCATCGAATCACCCCTACACTACGGCCAAGGATATTCGTGTATTCATTAATGGTCATGATCATGCCAACAACTGTCCATCAATGCACTACGGCCCAATGAGGACTTTTACCACATCATTTGTAACATTACGGTCATGATTATACCGAATAATCCCTGGTTATAATCATACCAAGTCCATCTATGCACTACAGGTCACAGATGACTTTCAACATTTTATAAACATGAGGATGATGACAATGATATAAGAATTCAATAAAAACAAGTTCAAGAATTAATTTATCCAAGAATTAACAACGTCCAAATTGTAAGACCCCAACTTATTATAAATAAAATTGAGTTTCTCTATTTATTATTTTGAAAAATAAGGATTAATTTGATAGAATACTTTGGTTATGGGTGAAATGTGCAAATTTTATAAAATAAGCAAGTGGTTATAAAATAATCATTGTTGTCGGGGAATATTCGTTTGGTTGTGGAATATTCTTGTTGTCGAGAAATATTCGTACGACGGCGCAGTCATTTGTGGGCCCCATAACAGAATAACTGTCGGATGAAGAAAATGACAAGCTTGAGTTTTTATAAATAACAGCGTAGTTGTTACCGTTAACACTGTTGGGTTACCTGGTGGTTAAAATACAGTAATTCGCGTAGTTGCACAGTAGCACACGATTATGCACAATATTGTTAAATTATTAATTTTTACGTAAGAAGGCACTACTCAATAATTGTTACAGTAATTACTGTTCAATATTTTATTTTATTGATTCCATAATTGTTGCGTTGATATTTTATATTATTGTTATTTCAATAATTGTCACTGCACAGTATTTACCATTATTCGATCAATAGTTTATATTATTTGAATAATATTATTAGATAGCATTATTGGCAATGTCTAGAAAGTTCTGTCAAGGAGAGGTTTGGTCACCTAATTGCGCGCCAATAAAGAGAAATCCTTATTGGAAAGCCCCCTCTTTCCTGAGAACGGCCTGGTTGTCATAACTGTGATTCTGTAATATTATTTATGAATAATTAATTATTGATTTATATGATAAGGAAATATTTATTTGATGCGGATATAAATGATGGATTTATTTATGTGGTTATTAATGAAGGAATTTTAGTATGAATTAATTGTTGAAAGTTGGTATATTGTTGTGGAATTACAATTATTTCTCTGATAAAATATTCAGTTAATATATTATTATAATATTACATTATTATAGTATAATGTGATAATATAAATAACTTTGTGAATATCCCACCTTGTTGACAAACAAATTCGGTGCCTAATTTGCCTTAGCAGTATGCAGGGGTTGGTGGGAATAATATTGTAATTCATTAATTTCAGCATGTGAATTAATGGGTGGAGGTTGGATAATGGGTTTTGAATTCTCTGCAGGCATCTTTTCAATTTTCTTAAGTCATTTGATTGGTGGAAGAGGTTGGTGGAGAAAGTTGTTTGCAAAACATTTGATTTTTTTAAATTTGTGGACCCTCACCTATGTTGATAATTGTGAAATTAGGCAAGGAATTATGCTCCAGCAAAGACTTATCAAAACTTGCTTCCAAAGAGTGGGTCCTAAGCTATGGAAAAATAAGAAAAGTTAGGCAAAAGTTTGGCAGGAGAAAAAATAAAGCAGACTAGTTTATCTCTCCTTCCATTGCTATAAATAGGGGGTAACCCCTCCTTCCTCATCACACCATTTCTAAATTCAAAAATTCTTATTTCATAGTATTGTGAGTATTTTTTTTCTTGAGTATACGAATATTTTGAGGAAAGTTTTTCTGCAAGATTTTCTCATAATAATATCCGATATTCCAATCAAATCCAGTTTTTACCAAGGTAAAGGATATTATTTTATTGCTTCTATAATTCCTGAAATAATTAAAAATTTTGCTTCATCTAATATCATTTCATAGGAATATTGGTCTGAACTTTTTATCAAATTTGGAACTTTTCATGACCGGGTACTGTTCACAGTTACTGTTCATGGGTATTGTTCACAGGTACTGTTCACGGGTACTGTTCACGGGTACTGTTCACAAAAGAAAAAAAAATAATTCGTGTACTGTTCACGGGTACTGTTCACAAAAGAAATTTTGCTTCATCTAATATCATTTTTTTTCTTTCCTTCCCGGTTATCTGTTGTGACCCTTATTCTTGAAATTTAATCCGTGTTTTGATCTTCATTCTTGAATTTTACTCCACTATAGTTTATTATGGAGTATTATTGAACTTGGATAGACTGAAATATGAATCCTTAATATTTGTCATTCTGTCTCACTGGATTCGTTCTTTAAAATATTTTTCATCATCCTCAGTCCCAAATGATGATATTACTGAATATCTTTGACCCGTAGAGCAAAGATGAATGATTAACTGATGAATATCTTTGGCCCGTAGTGCAAAGATGAACAGGTGTTGAGATGAATATGACCGACTGGTGATACAAATGAATATCTTTGGCCCGTAGTGCAAAGATGAATATTTGATTAAAGATGGTTATTGATTATTGTTACAGGGATAAAATATTGATGATGGACTTTTAAATCTTAGAAGATGGTAGAACTCATTCTCTACTTGACTCTTCTAATGGTTTGTTGTTTCCACTGCAGAATATTGATCTAAAACTTGTTGTCTATTATATTTTATCAGATTTTTCCCTGTTGAGGACTAACGATAATTTGTTGTATATTATCTTAGTCATAATATTCTTTACTGGGCTAGTTGAGCTCACCCTTTTCCTTTTTGTTTCATTTTTCTTCTCAGGATGTGAGAACATAGCAGGATCTAGTCGGGGTATGGAGTGATGGTTCTAGAAAGATGTTTTAGCAGTCCTCACTATTTCTGTAAAATATTGTTTGAATAATTGTATTGAGGACTTATTTGAGTGTGGATATTGTCTAGAAGATAATATTTGTATTTAAACTCACAGTATGTGTTGTCGTATTTTGCATGACAATTGTATTATTGAAGTTGTAGTTTGCTTTCTGTACCATGTATTTGGCGACTCAGAATGGGTGTTGTATACCTATTTTGGGGGCATCACAGTTGTATCAAAGCTTAGGGATATGGTCTCTGGAGGAGATCGGGGAATAGAACTAGGAGGGGAGATACGAGTAATCCTTCGCTAGTGTGTCATACCTAAGCTTATTTGTTGGTCAGTCGAAGTATATGGTTAATATGTGATATGTTAATTTGTTTAATTAACCCTTGTTTTATGGCAGTATTTAAGAATGGCTGCTGAGAACGTTAACAATGGAGTGTATGAGACTGTAGAACAACCTTTAGTCACAAACCAGGAGTACGTACAACAGGAAGGAAATATTCCTCCTGTAAACAACACTATTGAGCAAACGATGAATGATGGAATGTTTAGGAGCTTTTTGTAGTTCTTGTAAAATCAGACGAGGGAGACTCGTGCACAAAATACGGGTGGAAGTGCTAGCAATGCGTGGCTTGTCACAGCCAAGCAGTTCAAAGAGTTGGGACCACCAGAATTCAAGAGAAAGCAGGATTTGATCATGGCGGAAACGTGGGTCAAGCAAATTACCAAGATATTTGATGTCTTGGGATGCACGGAGGAACAGAAGGTTTCATTCGCTACCTTTATGTTCCACGGTGAGGCAGACTATTGGTGGGAGTCTGTGAAGCGTACCCAGCCAGCCGCACTCAGTATGTCTTGGGAGACATTTCAGAAATTGTTCAATGACAAGTACTTTTCTGAAAGTATTCGTCATATGAAGGAAGTAGAGTTTATTAGACTGGAGCAGAATAACATGATGGTGTCCCAGTACGAGGCGAAGTTTGCAGAGTTGTCCAGGTTTGCACCTCATTTGGTGGAGAATGAGGAACATATGACGCGGATGTTTCTGAGAGGTTTGAAACCTGGCATACGTCAATATCTCATTTCACATAAATTTTTTCTCTATTCAGATGTTGTCAACAGGGCTCAATTATTAAAGCGAGATAATGAGTACGTTCAACCGAGGGACCACAACCAGGATCATACCAGTGACAGCAGTCATCAGAAAAACGATAACCAGCGGAGAAAGAAAAATACGGACAAGTGCGGCAACCACTCTGGTGGTAATCATGGCTATGAGAATAGAAGAAGCGAGTCGGGGGGAGATTTTAAAAAAAGGAGATTCAACAATGACACTGTGAAGACGTCAGCACCAGTAGCAACTGATTTTAAGGGAGGAGAACGACCACCGGTCGTATTCTATAAATGTGGAAAAGAGGGACATATCAGCCCAAACTATCCACAACAATTCAAGGTATGCTATAATTGTGGAAAGGAATGACATATCGCTCGAGATTGTACTGTAGCAAAACCAAGTCCAGCGGGGATGGTGACTCAAAAGGCTGTCCCAGAAAAGTCAAAGTCAACGGTTCCTGGAAGAGCGTTTGTCGTGACTGGTCATAGTGCGAGGAACCCAAACGAGGTGATCAAAGGTAAGATAATTATAAATTCTTGCGAAGTTTATACCTTACTAGATATCGGTGCTACCCATTTATTTATTTCTCATACTTGTGCTCAACGTTTAAACTTGAAACATGAGAAATTGGACTTTGACATATCTGTGGAGACTCCGTTAGGAGAAACTTTCATCACATCCATTGTTTATAAATCTTGTTTGATCCAAGTTGGCACCATCACCTTACCTGTTGACCTTATATCTTTAAAGATACTTGCATTCGACGTGATTTCCGGGTTGTCACAGTTAACTACTCATTATGCCAAAATTGATTGTTTTCGTAAGGTTGTTAGTTTTCATATTCCTAACCAACCTGTTATTCGAATTCAAGCAACCAAGCCATTGAAGTCAAACTCTTTAATATCAAGCCATAAAGTCATTTGTTTATTAAAAAATGGATGTCAAGCTTTCTTAGCCCATGTCACAGACTTGAACAAAAACAAGTCAGATTTGAATAATATTTCTATTGTTAGAGAATTTCCTGACGTATTTCCTGAAGAATTTCTTGGCCTACCTCTAAAGCGTGATATTGAATTTTGTATCATCTTTGAATCCGGTACAAAACCTACTTCTAAAATCTCATATCGAATGGCTCCTATTGAACTTCAGGAGTTAAAAACCTAACTGTAGAAGTTTGTACCCGAGCCTTTATCTGGTGACTTCCTTTGTGGAATGCACTGAAGTCAGACTCTCCGTAGGGGATGCCATATTCGTGTGGTAGTAAACTGACAGGTGTCATTGTGACGTACTATCCAAGATTGGGATATGAGTCACAGTTGAGAACAACCTAAGTCAGTAATCAAAATACGTAGCTTTATATGCTTAGCTGGTTATTATCGATGATTTTGTGAAAAGATTTTCTCGAATCGCTACTGCATTAACTCAGTTGACTCATAGAGATACAAAATTTGAATGGAGTAAGGAATGTGGAAAGAGCTTCGAAGAACTCAAGGGAAGACTCATTTTGGTACATGTTCTGACCATACCATCCTGGAAAAAGTGAACGTGGTAGCTGACGTATTGAGTAAAATATCGTATACGAGTACAAGTGCGATATTTTCAAAGACCCATTTTATATGACTTACAAATGATAGAGATAAAGTTGAAGACTCTAGGTACCCATGTGATGATATACGAGTAGAATCGACTTTTATCGATAAAGTTAAAATCGCTCAAGCTACACACCGGAGCTGATGAATATGAAGAAGGAGGTGCAAGAAGTTGTTATTCCAAAAGCGAGAATTGGCGATGTAAGGAAAGCTCAAACCTTCGATTTATTGGTCCATTTAAAATCCTCGATCGAGTAGGAACTGTGGCCTATAGACTCGTTTTACCGCCAAGTATGACGCGTGTTCATAACGTTTTTCACGTATCGAAGTTACGAAATTATGTGGACGACCTGAACCACGTCATTGAGTTAGAATCGGACGAGATAGCTGAAGACTTAATGTACGAGGAGGTACCTGTTAAGATCTTAGATAGGAAAGAGCATGTCCTACGCACCAAGGTTATACCACAAGTTAAGGTTTTGTGGAGGAACCATGTTATTTAATAAATGACTTGGGAGTTGGAATCGGAAATGAAAGCAAGGTACCCTCACCTTTTCGAAACACCAGGTACGTACGTCAATTTCGAGGATGAAATTTGATAAGGAGGGGAGTTTGTAAGATCCCAACTTATTATAAATAAAATTGAGTTTCTCTATTTATTATTTTGAAATAATAAGGATTAATTTGATAGAATACTTTGGTTATGGGTGAAATGTGTAAATTTTATAAAATAAGCAAGTGGTTATAAAATAATCATTGTTGTCAGGGAATATTCGTTTGGTCATGGAATATTCTTGTTATCGGGGAATATTCGTACGACGGCGCAGTCATTTGTGGGCCCCATAACGGAATAACTGTCGGATGAAGAAAACGACAAGCTTGAGTTTTTATAAATAACAGCGTAGTTGTTACCGTTAATACTGTTGGGTTACCTGGTGGTTAAAATACAGTAATACGCGTAGTTACACAGTAGCACACGATTTTGCATAGTATTGTTAAATTATTGATTCTTACGTAAGAAGGCACTACTCAATAATTGTTACAGTAATTACTGTTCAATATTTTATTTTATTGATTCAATAATTGCTGCGTTGATATTTTATATTATTGTTATTTCAATAATTGTCACTGCACAATATTTCCCATTATTCGATCAATAATTTATATTATTTGAATAATATTATTAGATAACATTATTGGCAATGTCTAGAAAGTTCTGTCAAAAGAGGTTTGGTCACCTAATTGCGCGCCAGTAAGGAGAAATCCTTATTGGAAAGCCCCCTATTTCCTGAGAACGATCTGGTTGTCATAATTGTGATTCTGTAATATTATTTGTGAATAATTAATTATTGATTTATATGATAAGGAAATATTTATTTGATGCGGATATAAATGATGGATTTATTTATGTGGTTATTAATGAAGGAATTTTAGTATGAATTAATTG
Source organism: Panax notoginseng (assembly GCA_016801055.1). Classification (NCBI taxonomy): domain Eukaryota; kingdom Viridiplantae; phylum Streptophyta; class Magnoliopsida; order Apiales; family Araliaceae; genus Panax; species Panax notoginseng. The sequence continues at coordinate 107,369,258 of CM029018.1, forward strand.
TTGAAAGTTGGTATATTTTTGTGGAATTGTAATTATTTCTCTGATAAAATATTCAGTTAATATATTATTATAATATTACATTATTATAGTATAATGTGATAATATAAATAACTTTGTGAATAACCCACCTTGTTGACAAACAAATTCGGTGCCTAATTTGCCTTAGCAGTATGCAGGGGTTGGTGGGAATAATATTGTAATTCATTAATTTCAGCATGTGAATTAATGGGTGGAGGTTGGATAATGGGTTTTGAATTCTCTGCAGGCATCTTTTCAAATTTGTTAAGTCATTTGATTGGTGGAAGAGGTTGGTGGAGCAAGTTGTCTGCAAAACATTTGATTTTTTTAAATTTGTGGACCCTCACCTATGTTGATAATTGTGAAATTAGGCAAGGAAATATGCTCCAACAAAGACTTATCAAAACTTGCTTCCAAAGAGTGGGTCCTAAGCTATGGAAAAATAAGAAAAGTTAGGCAAAAGTTTGGCAGGAGAAAAAATAAAGCAAACTAGTTTATCTCTCCTTCCGTTGCTATAAATAGGGGGTAACCCCTCCTTCCTTATCACACCATTTCTAAATTTAGAAATTCTTATTTCATAGTATTGTGAGTATTTTTTTCTTGAGTATACGAATATTTTGAGGGAAGTTTTTCTGCAAGATTTTTTCAGAATAATATCCGATATTCCAGTCAAATCCAGTTTCTACCAAGGTAAAGGATATTATTTTATTGCTTCTATAATTCCTGAAATGATTAGAAATTTTGCTTCATCTAATATCATTTCATAGGAATATTGGTCTGAACTTTTTATCAAATTTGGAACTTTTCACAATTACTGTTCACAGTTACTGTTCATGGGTACTGTTCACGGGTACTGTTCACAGTTACTGTTCACGGGTACTGTTCACAAAAGAAAAAAAAATATTTTTTTTTCTTTCCTTCCCGGTTATCTGTTGTGACCTTTATTCTTGAAATTTAATCCGTGTTTTGATCTTCATTCTTGAATTTTACTCCACTATAGTTTATTATGAAGTATTATTGAACTTGGATAGACTGAAATATGAATCCTTAATATTTGTCCTTCTGTCTCACTGGATTCGTTCTTTAAAATATTTTTCAACATCCTGAGTGCGGCTGGATGGGTACGCTTCACAGATTCCCACCAGTAATCTGCCTCATTACGGAACATAAAGGTGGCAAATAGAACCTTCTGTTCTATGACGCCCCCAAATTCGGGTATCTTCCAACCCGACATATGGTGCTCCATTGTACTAACATTCATACAACCATTCCATTGAAATACTACAAAATGAATGTAATTACTATCTTCTTATTACAATCAAAGTATAATCCTTCCCAAGTTCATAAACCGATTACATCATTCGTTGTTCATAATGTATAATACATACAAACATACTAGTCTATTACACGATGGTTAAGTATCCATCTTAGCCTTGCCCTTATCTCTCTTAGCTTTCTCAGTACGTTCATCCTTAACTGCAATTATATAATTCACGCAAGAAGTGAGCATGACAGCTCAACAAGTTTATCAAAGGATAGCAGTAATACCACATTCGTGAATTATATAACAATTCCTACATAACTAAACAAATAGTTATGAAGTATTATGAAACAATAATACTTTAACATTTCATATCATCAATTCCCAATGTATAGAGTAGATTAGGAATTCTGAATCGGTCGATAAACCATGAACAGTAGCTTTCAGTTTTCATACTTGAAAAGGATATCACAGCACTAAGGTTGTACATCTGCATTACTTACGAGCACTTCTAGGTGATCAGCCTATAGTACTCTATGTTGATCAACATTCATTCGTTAAACGTATTTATGTTTAACATTTTGGCAAACTCACGTGCCCATCGAAATATCGATGAAAAAATACTTTTGTTTGTTCATAGACAAGCCTTACCTTCACGTTCGTACCAATTTCTTGGCATAGGATAGCGTTAACATTTCTATATAGAAAGATATGAATATCAATCAATCTATATCTTACGAGTAGTCTAGCCGAATTAAATCTGGCATCGACCCTTTCTTTAAAATCAGTCATGCAATTCAGTACAATGAATCACATAAAACTTGGCTAACTTGAAAGTCAGACAAGCGTTAAGAAACTTGCCTTTCAGCATCTTCAAATAACTTAATCGACTGACCACAGCCTTTACAGAATCTACATGATATATTCACATAGCACACTGTAATTAGCTATCAAACAATTGTTCACATTGTTCCTACCAACTTCTTTCTCTTCTATGTCTTTGTTAACTTAATATCATTAATAAAGTCAACTCGACTTATTACCCTTCGTCCCGGTTTATTAATAAACTTACGTTATTAACAGGACTCTAAAATTGTTAATAATGTACCAACTTTGTTCATCATTCATAACTTATTAACATGCATTCAATTCCTAAGTTCAATACCATATACATTAGTATAGGTAGTATAAGATTAGTCTTAGTACATTTATTGAGTATATAAACTCAACTTATGTAGGTCTCGGAACAACTGAAGTTTAAAACTTAAGTTTTTCTAATAAAACCCCTGACTCGGCGCCGCAGCGTGACCTTCCTATACAAGACTGGCGCTGCGGCGCCAGTTTCCAGTACCTAAGTCCCGGTCTCATCTCTGCGACGTGAGACTTCCTTCTATCAGTGGCGCTACGGCGCCACTATCTAGTAGCCACTGACACTGTTTCGACGCTGTGGCGCGGCATTTAACACACGATCTGGCGTCGCGGCGCCAGACCTCAGCACTAGAAAATTTCAACATATAAAAATTTTGGTGAGATTCTCGAAGCCATAACTTCTTCGTTATAAGTCTAATTTGGCCCGTTCAAAAGCCTACACGTCATAAATGACATACTCTACGCATTCATATAAGAATTCAACACTTTCGAATCCGTTAACTCAAAATTCACTATTGAGTTCATTTCCTAAGCGTTCGTAAACGTTAATGAGCGTTCAATGCTCGTTTTCTTCGTTTTAAGTCAGAATCCGACGATTCTCGAACCCACAACTCTTAATTACCCTATCTCATGTGTTGACATTGAAAAACAATATTTTCAAGTCTCACGACAACTTTCGTCTAATAATTTAGAATTTCCACGTTTTCGACGTTTAACATCTATTTCCATGAAATTCGCCATAACTTCGTTACTAATATTCTCTAAGCCAAATCACATGGAATACTCCATGGATTTCATATCTACATCCTAACCAAACAAGATGCACATATTAATGTATTGATGGAGTTCATTTGTTTATCAACAATCAATCTCAACAATCAATATTTTCATGGTTTAAAACTATATCAAACCTTATGATTTCTATGATTACATGACTTATAGAGATTGAATCTATGGTAAGTCACTCTTATTCCACCATACAAGCCATACACCACCCATTTACGATTCTCCATGATAAAAGAAAACCAAAAGAGATGGAACTAATATTAAGGAATATTACCTTACTTAATCTTTGTGTTCTTGATGAACTTCTAATGAAAAAGCTTCAAGGTAGAAGAATGGTTTAACACTAGCTCTCTTTCTCTCTCAAATATGTTGGTTGAGTCTTGGAAAAACATCAAATGGCCAACTCTAGCTTTCTATTTATAGACAAATGAAATGGAGGGCAAAATAGGCATTACACCACCACCTCCTTACTATTTAACACTTTGTCACCAAGTAAAATACTTGGTGACCAAGTGATATGCTTGCCTTGACACCAAGTGGTCAGCCCACCATGCCCATGGGTCATTCCCATGGGTTGCCCCATGGGTTTTACCCATTCGGTGACCCACCGGTTCGATCCACGGTTCGGTTTTCTTGCATTGGGCTTAACTAATCTACTATTAGGCCTTAACTTGGGCTTAACCCATTAACCCCTTGGGCTTACTCATTCAATTAATTGGACTAAACATAATCCAACTCAAATGAATTAACCTTAAGTCTTAACTTAATTCTACAATACAAATCGTATTCTATACGTATAATTCACGTATTCTGTTCGTATAATACCCATACAATAATCGTATTGTACTTCGTATTAACTCATCGCATTATACATAGATACTATGTGACGCCCCCAAAATTAGGTATACATCACCCATCTTGGGTCATCATATACATGGTACATAATACAAATATAACTTACTAATACAACTGTCGTGTACAACATGACAAAACATAACTGTGAGTTTGAATACAATTATTGTCTACTAGAGACTACACAAACTCAAAAGGAGTCCTCATTACAATTATTATCACACTATTTAATAGAATAGTGAGGACTACTAATACTATCATCTGGTCCATCACTCCATTTCTCGACTCGTCCCAGCTATATTCTCATTTCCGGAAGAGAACAGTGAAAGAAAGGGTGAGCTCAACTAGCATAGTAAGAAATATTATGACTAAGATAAAGCAGAATAAATTATCATTAGCCTTCAACAGTGTTAAACTTATAAAATACAACGAACATCAAGTTTAACTGCCGCGGAATAAGCAATCCATTAAAAGGGTCAAGTAGAGAATAAAATCTACTATCTTCTATGATTTAAAAGGTTTTTCAACACTGTTATCGCTGGGACTCAACTTAATAAAATAATCCACATCATCGAATCACCCCTGCACTATGGCCAAGGTTATTCGTGTATTCATTAATGGCCATGATCATGCCAACAACTGTCCATCAATGCACTACGGGCCAATGAGGACTTTTACCACATCATTTGTAACATTACGGTAATGATTATACCGAATAATCCCTGGTCATAATCATACCAAGTCCATCTATGCACTATAGGCCACAGATGACTTTCAACATTTTATAAGCATGAGGATGATGACAATGATATAAGAATTCAATAAAACAAGTTCAAGAATTAATTTATCCAAGAATTAACAACGTCCAAATTGTTAACATGATACTGTTTTGTGGAGTAAAATTCAAGAATGCTTAGAAGAATATTTTCACGAAAAGATACTGGATGAACCGCAATTATCAAGGATATTCCACTAATTTCATGGAGTATAGAAGTTAAAACTTAACCAACTGAGTATAATAAAGAATGGAATAACAAAAGAAATCACCCGGCTTGCGATAAACCGCACAGACAGGTTATTCCAACAGAATAATAAATAATGGAACCAGGTCCGGTGTAAACGCACAGACAAGATATTCTGACAGAATAATAAATAATGGAACCAGGTCCGGCGTAAACGAACAGACAGGATATTCCGACAGAATAATAAATAATGGAACCAGGTCCAGCGTAAACGCACAGACAGGATGTTCCAACAGAATAATAATTAAAACGGAACCAAGTCTGGTGTAAAACACACAGATAGGATGTTCCAACAGAATAACAGAAGAATGTCACCGGGTAGACCGCGTATACAGGTTATTCCAACAGAATAATAAGAAATGGAATAACAACAATTCTCTTCATGAATAAGAAAGAATAACATCCCTTACCGTTTTAAAGAAGAAATGAAATAAGAAAGTAGTTAGAATACTTTTCTTCTCTCTCTCTATAGTTTCTCTCTATAGTTTCTCTCTCTAGGGTTCAGTGAATTCGTAAGAAATAATGAAGGAATGAGCTGTTATTTATAGAAAAATGGAATGCATAGTAACTGATCCATGAACGGTCCAGATTGATTACTTTAATCTGACAGTCCATATTTAAAGAAAAATCTTTTAAATAAAATATAATATATTCTATTTATAGAATAACTTTAATAAAGTATTCTGTTTTATATAAAAAGATGTTTCTGTTTTATTACGTTAATAATACGAATAAAACAAAACTTCATTATCGCTAAATAATTCATATTATTAACTGACAATAATTGAATCAAATTGATTGACTTCTCACATAAGCATTAATAATCAATACTGTGTGCTACTATGCAACCACACGTATTACTGTATGTTTACTACCGAGTAGTTCAACAGTATCAATGGTAAAACTTCCGCCGTTATTTTTAATAAAATATTTTTATCGTTTTCTCAATCCGACAATAATTCTATTGTGGGGTCCACCAATGATTGTGTCGTTGTACGAATATTTCCTATTAAAACGAATATTCTCCGACCAATCGAATATTATATAACCACTTGCGTACTTTGCAAAATTTATAAATATTACCCACAACTATAACATTATATCAAATTAACTCCATAATATTCAAAAATGATATTTATAGAAAATTCATCTTTATTTATAAAAGTTGGGGTCTTACATACTAAATAGTATCAAACTTGTATAACACATACTTTAACCATAACTCAATTCCTTTTACGCATATTATTTCCTTCTCGTAAATCAATATACTCAACCCTTAGGTTTTAAGTCCACAGGAGAAAACTTTGTTTGCCATAAATGAAATATTATCAGATATTTCATCTTATCTCGATATTATATCATTACGCGTTTCTCAGAATTTCAAAATAATTCCCCAAACAGAAACGAATGAATTGTATTTTTACGAAAATTTCTCGGAAATCATTTATTTTCGTCTCGAAAATTCTAAACAATTAATTCTAGCACGTAGCCAGATTACTAACCATATAAACACATTCTAGGTCATAGAACGACCTTCACATAGCTTACTCACAAAATAAATCAATTAAAATCATTTAATTCACATAATCAAATAAAAATTTAATGGTCATAAAAATCCCATTTTCTCGGGCGTTACATGTTCCTCCGTGTATCCCAAGACATCGAATATCTTGTTAATTTGCTTGACCCACGTCTTTGCCTTAATTGGATCCGGCTTTCCCCAAAATTCTAGCGATCCCAACTCTTTGAACTGCTTGACCGTGACAAATCACGCGTTGCTATCATTTCCACCTGTATTTTGTACACGAGTATCTCTCGTCTGATTTTGCATGAACTGCAAAAAGCTTCTAAACATTTCATCGTTCATCATCTGCTCAGTGGTGTTGTTTACAGGAGGAACATTGCCAGCCTGTTGCACATTCTCCTTGTTGGTGAGTAAAGGTGTCTCCACAGTCTCATTTACTCCACTGTTAACATTCTCAGTCGACATTCTCAAATACTACCATAAAACAAGGGTTAATTAAAGAAATCAACATATCAAATAATATCCCTATATACTGACCAACCAACAAATAAGCTTAGGTAAGACACACTAGCGAAGGTTTTACTTGTCTCTCCTCTCCAGGTTTTATTTCCCGATCTCCGCTAGAGACCATCTCCCTAAGCTTTGATACCAACTGTGAAGCCCCCAAAATAGGTTCATTCCACCCAACCCATTCGGAGTCACCAAATATATGGTACAGAAAATAACTACAACTTTATTATTACAATTGTCGTGCAAAATACGACAACACATATACTGTGAGTTTAAATACAAATATTATCATCTAGACAGTATTTAAACTCAAATGGAGTCCTCATTACAATTATTGATACACTATTTTACAAAATAGTGAGGACTACTAAAACAACTATCTTGAACCATCATTCCATACCCCGACTAGTACCCGCTACATTCTCGCCTCCTGAGAAAATAAAATGGAACAAAAAAGAAAAGGGTGAGCTCAACTAGCCCAGTAAAGAATATTATGACTAAGATAATATAGAACAAATTATCATTAGTCCTCAACAGGGAAAAATCTAATAGAATACAATAGACAACAAGTTTTAGATCAACAACTGCAGCGGAAACAACAATTCATTAGAAGAGTTAAGTAGAGAATGAAATCTACTATCTTCTACGAATTTAAAAGTCTATCATCGATATTTTATCCCTGTAACATCAATCAATAAATATCTTGAATCAAATAGTCATCTTTGCACTACAGGCCAAAGATATTAATCAGTCGGTCATGTTCATCTCAACACCTGTTCATCTTTGCACTACATGCCAAAGATATTCATCAAGAAATCATTCATCTTTGCACTACAGGCCAAAGATATTCAGTAATATTATCATTTAGGACTGAGGATGATGAAAAATATATTTTAAAGAAAATGAATCCAGTGAGACAAAAGAATAAATAGTAAGGATTCGTACTTCGATTTATCCATATTTAAAAATACTCCATAATAACTATTGTGGAGCAGAATTCAAAAATAAAGATCAAAACATAGATCCAATCAAAGATAAAAACCATAACAGAAATCTTAGACACAGAAAAGAAAATTTAATTTTTTCTGTGAATAGTGTCGTATTCATGAATAGTGCTGCATACGTGAATAGTGTCGTATCTATGAATAGTAACTCCGACACCAAAATGTAGAAATTTTACAAGAAAAAATCATCATGCTTTGTAAATAGTACTCGTGAATAGTAATTCGTGAATAGTAACTCGTGAATAGTAACTCATGAATAGTAACTCGTAAATAGTAACTCGTGAATAGTAATCCCGACATGAAAAGATAAGAATTTCTCAAGAAAATTCTTACCAATATTTTGGTATAATGATATTGAAAGAAATAATATCATTTATAAAAAAAATAACATCCCTTACCTAAAAAGAATAATACTTCTGGCTGGAATAGCAGATATAATGCTGAAAGACACTTGCACCGTATAGCAACACTCAAGATATAAAAATACTCACAAGAATACACTCGATAATATAGAGAGTGAAGATTTCAGTTTCTGGTGTGATTTTCAATTCTAACCTAAGCACCATATTTATAAGAAAATGCTTAGAACACCAAAATAGAAAATTTAATTTATATATATATATATATATATATATATATATATATATATATATATATATATATATTTTCAAGCCCACCTTAGACAACTGATCTCATCTCATTATGCACATGTTAGTGTAGCCCACAAAACAAAAAAAAAACATTTTTCTTAATAAACATAATTAAAACTTCCAAAAATCAATTATTTCGGAACTTCAATAATTCATAATAAATAGCCCTTTTGTCAGAAAAATTTGAACCTTATGTCTTTTTCACAGGAAATTCCATTATCTACAACTTTGTAAGTTTAAGTTTTTCCAAATTTCAAGCAGAAATTGACCGAAATCCACATACGGACGATTTTGCAGGCTATAATCAAATTTTAGTCAAGAAATGGGGTCCACAAACATGAAAAACATGTTTTAAATATTTTTAGTAACAAAAATACTCTTCCTCCTTATTTATTCATATATCCCACATTAATTGTAAAAATATCACAATTATTATATTATTATAATATAATAATATATTTAAATGAATTTTTTATCAGAAAAAGATAAAATATTAATTTTCAACAATTGTCACATTAAAAATTTTCTCCATCTATATCCACATACAATAAATATTTTTCTTATCATATAAATCAATAATTAATTATTCACAAATAATATTATAGAATCACAATACTAACAACCAGGCAGTTCCCAAGAAAGAGGGAGTTTTCCAATAAGGATTTCTCCTTACTGGCACGTAATTAGGTGACCAAACATCTCCTTAGACAGAACTTTCTAGACATTACCAATAATGTTATCTAATAATATTATTCAGATAATATGAATTATTGCTCCGATAATGGAAAATATTGTGTAGTGATAATTATTGAATAACAGTAATATAAAATATCAACGTAGCAATTATTGAATCAATAAAATAAAATATTGAACAGTAACTACTGTAACAATTATTGAGTAGTGACTTCTTACGTAAGAATTAATAATTGGTGCAATACCGTGTGCTACTGTGCAACAATGCGTATTACTGTGTTTTAACCACCTGGTATTCCAATAGTATTAACGGTAACAACTACGTCGTTATTTATAAACAACTTATACTTGTCGTTTTCTTCATCCAATCGATTTCCGTTATGGGGCCCACAAAAGGCTGCGCCGCCGTACAAATATTCCCCGACAGCAAGAATATTCCACGACCAAACGAATATTCCCCAACAACAATTAATATTTTATAACTACTTACTTATTTAAAAATATTTACGCATTTTACCCATAACTAACCACATTAATCAAATAAACCCTTACTATTTCAAAATAATAAATAAAAAAAATTCTATTTTATTAAAAAAAAAATCAGGGTCTTACAACCTCCTTCAATCTCGGAACCTTAGAAAGCCCTAAGTTAATCCAGATTGGTTCAGACCTTACCCCAAACCAGAGGAATGACATGGTTACACTACTAACCCAATTCCAGGATGTGTTTGCATGGTCTCATGAAGACATGGTGGGTTTGTCCACTGACATTGTCCTTCATCGCCTTCCCATTAAAGAGGGATTCAAGCCTGTCAAGCAGAAGCTCAGGCGATTGAAACCTGAGTGGAGTTTAAAGGTGAAAGATTAAATTGTGAAACAATTTCAAGCTGGTATTATCATGGTGTCCACATATCCTGAATGGATATCCAACATCGTTCTCGTGCCTAAGCCTGGAGGAAAAGTGCGAGTTTGCGTGGATTATTAGGATCTTAATAAAGCTTACCTTAAAGATAGCTTTCCCGTGCCATTTATCCACATTCTCATTGACAATACTGCTCAATACGACATGTACTCCTTCGCTGATTACTTCGCGGGGTACCATCAGATCATGGTTGCTGAAGAGGATCGTGAGAAAACTGCTTTCATCACGCCTTGGGGAACCTTTTGCTATAGATGGTTGTCTTTCGGCCTCATCAATGCTGGAGCTACCTATCAGCGAGCCATGATGGCTCTTTTCCATGACTTAATGCACAAAGAGATAGAGATCTACGTGGATGACATCATTGTCAAATCCCGAAGGGAGGAAGACCACCTAGATCATCTCAGAAAGCTTTTTAACAGGTTGCGTAAGTACAACTTAAAGTTGAACCCAGCTAAGTGCGCCTTTGGCATTAAATAAGGTAAGTTGCTAGGATTTCTAGTCAACCACAAATGGATTGAGCTGGATCCCACCAAAATCCAAGCCATTACAGAAATGCTCATTCCTCAGACATGGAAGGAAATACGGGGATTTTTGGGAAGAGTCAACTTCATTAGTAGGTTTATTTTTCAACTCACAGCAATATGTGAGCCCATCTTCAAGCTATTAAGGAAGAACTCCTCCATGAAATGGAATGATGAGTGCCAGAAGGCCTTCTTTACAATCAAAGAGCAGCTAGTCAAAGCTCTTATCTTGGTACCACCCAGGGATGATGTTCCCCTGATCATGTACCTGTCCATAAGTGACAATGCCATGGTCTGCATGATGGGTCAAAAAGGCGATAGAGGCCGAGAACGAGCTATCTATTACCTCAGCAAAAGATTCAGCAGCAGTGAACACAAGTACACTCTGATTGAAAAGACTTATTATGCTTTAGCATAGGCTACCATGAGGTTACAACATTACCTCCATAGGCACACAACCCATCTCATATCCCGCGTGGATCCTCTCAAATATGTGTTCAGTAAGCCCATACTAAATTGTCGACTGTCTAGATGACAATTGATTCTGCAATAATTTGACATTATTTACGTGACGCAAAAGTCTATTAAAGGTCAAGGAATCGCGGATCAACTGGTCGCCGCACCTTCAGGGAATTTCAAACCCTTGGAAATATATTTCCCCGATGAAGGGGTAATGGCAATTCAGCAACACCATCAGTACGATACACGCCAAATATGGAACATGTATTTCAATGGAGTTGTTAATATGGAAGATTCTAGAGCTGGAGCAGTTCTAGTATCCGATACGGGGGAGCAGTATCCCGTCGCCGTCAAGTTGTAGTTTGTTAGCACCAACAACACAGCTAAGTATGAAGGCTGTATCATGGGGCTAAAACTTGCCCGTTCAATGGGCATCAGGCAATTAACTGTCTTTAGGGATTCAAAGTTGGTAGTCAAACAATCTACGGGAATCTATCAAACCAAAGAGCTACATTTGCTGCCTTACCATTGGCAAGTTTTACAGATGGCTTCGGAGTTTGAAGAGATATCCTTTCTACACATTCCTCGTAATAGGAATGACTTCGCAGACATATTAGTAACTTTCGCCTCCTTGATTCACATACCTGATAAGAAACACATGCCAAGCGTCACATTTGCCCTGTACAAGGCACCAGCCTATGGGAACTATGTTGGAGAAGTATCGGATGAAATACCTCTCATCCAACAACCTTGGTATCAGCTTATCAAGGAGTACTTGCAAGATGGATCTACACCCGCTGAGGCGAGCCTGACTAAACAAAGGTGGATTCATCAACTTGCTATGAAATTCTACCTGAGCGAAGATGCACTCTACAAGAGAGATGTAGGACTAGGTCTCCTCAGGTGCCTGGACAAGGATCAAGTTTAGAGACTCATGGATGAGGTCCATGGTGGAGTCTGTGGCCCACATATGAGCAGTCCTTTACTTATAAAGAAGATCCTTAGAACGGGACATTACTGGCTCTCTCTCAAAGCTGACTGCAATGACCACGTCAGGAGATGTTATCAGTGCCAAATTCATGGGAATGCTATCCACGCCCCTCCACGGAAACTCCATAATATGAGTTTGCCTTGGCCCTTCTCAATGTGGTAAATGGACGTGATCGGGCCCATTGAGCCCAAAGCCAGTAATATACATCGCTTTATCTTCACCATGATCGACTACTTCACCAAGTGGGTAGAAGCAGCCTCCTTCCCCAGGGTTATCAAAGAAGTCATCATTGCTTTCATCAGAAACAATGTCATTTGTCGATATGGACAACCAGAGGTAATTGTATCAGACAATGCTAAGAACCTCAACAACAAAATGATGGAGGAGTTATGCAGCAAATTCCACATCAAACATCTTAACTCCGTCATCTACCGTCCAAAGATGAATGGTGATGTTGAAGCGGCTAACAAAAACATCAAGAAGATCATGCAAAAGATGTCTGTCAACCACAACGACTGGCCTGACTTATTGCCTCTTACTCTGTTAGCCTATAGAACATCAATGCGTACTTCAATTGGGGCAACCCCCTTCGCATTAACCTATGGGATAGAAGAAGTGCTCCCCATAGAAGTGTAAATGGAATCCCTCAGAGTGTTGATAGACGCTCAGCTGGATGAATACCAATAGGTACAAGACAGGCATCACCAATTGTCTATAATAGACGAAAGATGAACCTCTACTATCTTCCATGGTCAGTTATATCAACAAAGGATCGCCCGATCCTACAACAGAAAAGTCCGGCTATGGCAGTTTTAACAACATGACTTGGTTTTGAAGAAGATCATTGACAACCAAGATCAGTCTAAGGAAAAATTTGCTCCTAACTGGGAAGGCCCGTTTATTGTCAAGGAGGTATTGACAGGAGGTGCTTTCAGATTGCAGGAAATGGATGGCGATGAATTTCCACAACTCATTAACTCGGACACCGTGAAACGGTACTATGTCTGAAGTTACCATAAAATAAACATCCTGGTGTTGGATCATCAGATCACCAGTCATTCCGGTTCTTTAACCCTTTACTACATACAACTCTTTTCCACGCTGCGTCCCTCAGGGAAACACACTTTTCAAGCCAATAGCATGGTTTTTGGATCATCAGATCCTTTCTTCTTCACTCGGTTTTTTAACCCTTACTCAACTTTGGTTATCCCATTAGGGATTGAACCTTTCACACTTGCATTTTGTCCCCAAACATGGGATCAAACTTTTCACACCTGCAGTTTATCCTGAACTTAGGATTAAACTTTCTTCCCCATCGCGGTTTGTCCTACACAGAAAATCAAACTTTTCGTTGGCTACAACTAATCCTGAGGGGAAAACTACGTCGACCTGATCTCTTTGATACATGGGAGTACGTAGGCAACCATTTTATATGGCCCGATCGCAATAAAACAAAAACAACAAAAACATTTCTACACCCTTCTCCTATTTCAAAAATAAAAATAACAAAAATATTCCTACACCCTTTTTGCCACATACAGCGTTGAACCTCTTACACCAGGTTCGAACTACGTAGACCTGATCTCCTCTTCAACAAGAGTATGTAGGCAGCCATTAATGGTTAGGTCTAACCCCCTACTAAAACACAAATACTTGTCAACGGTACTGGGATCAAACTTAATCCACCACATTTCATTGGCTTCAGACCAAAGGGATGGAATTACATGACCTCCCCATCTAAACGGGAGACTCGGCGACCATCTAAGCTACGGTTGTTCCTTGAAGAGTAACACAAATCCATAAGAAATGGAATTAACTAGGCTCCTCCTAAATAGGAGTTCTGGCGACCATCTATGGTGCGGTCAATCTCAGAGAGGAAAGCCACAATCCTCTCCACCTTTCCATATAGAAACCAGTCCCAAGATACAAAAGATTGTAGGGATACATACAGATCCATGATCCATTCTGAACTATCCAGAGATAACTCAATGTCCATCCAGCAAGGAGGAATTCTGAATACATCAAGATCACAAGCCCTGAAGAAGCAGGCAAATATCAAGCAAGTATTTAGGCATATCTAAAGGGGAAGTCATCAAAAATATATTTCCCTACTATATATAATATTGTTTGATATACACAATGTAAACAGTATATGACAAAATGGCTAAGCTAGTCTATCTAAGAAAATACAAGGCTATCTACAGATCGGTATGCATGCGAGCTAGCAGATCTAACATAGCATCTCTCTCAGAAGGAGGAAATGATGTGGTCTCATGTACAATGATATCCACACACGCTAGCAAGTCCGAGGCCATCTGCATGGTGACACTGTGCTCATCAATGTATGCATTCATCTCGGCAAGCATCCCAGTGGTCAGGGATCTCACTGTGGTACTATCTATGACGGCTACATCCCGGTCAGATATGGCGCTATCCCGCTCAACTATCACTGCATCTCTGGCTGATCTAGCCTCATCCCGCTCAACAACAGCGACATCTCTTCGAGCTAATGCCTTGTCTCTCTCTAACAGAGTTACGTCTCTACCATCAAGAGTTGTCAACATCAGGGCTCTAGCCTGATCCCTCTCAAAGGTCATCAAATGAAGACTCTGCTCAAAGTACTGTGTCGAATGCTAGATCACAACAGTACTAGTACTGGAAGAATCTAAGAGAGCTGCTGGAAACCCAGTAAATGGCTCCTCCTCGGTGGGAAAATAAATATCCTCCATGGGCTCTCCACCATCTGAATCACTACCCGACACTGTGGATACTACCGCAACCGATGAAGTCTCTATCTCCATCCACACAGAATCCTCTAGCGAATAACCCGTATAGCTAACAAAAAAAGCAGCTATCTCACGCTGATCCCAACAAGCATACACTCGGGATCGGTCCTCTACTGATAAGTGGCGAGAAGCTAAGCGCTAACCTAACGCCCTATCTAAAGGATGGAAATCCTGGAACCGGACAAACTGCGACATCATGGCCAGTGGCTGGTAGGTAGTCATGCCCCTTAAACCAGCCAGAGGGAGATAATCCATGCCCAGAGCATGAGTAATGAAGCTATAGGGCGAACTAAGCCCTGTACATGGCAAGATAGCAAACGAATCTCCAATCCCATCTAGGATAACGAACCAAGATGTAGGATCTGTACACTCTGTAGGCTAAAAGGAATACGACATAGATATCTCATGGGTGAAACAATACCCGTGTCATCTAAATGTGCCAATCGGTCTCAGGTGTGATATAAACCACACGTACAGCATGACCGAACTGCTTGTGAATACCCCTGTAGGGTAAGTGCTATAGAACGTGGTCGACCTCAGTGTCTCTGCCATGATCATTGGGATAATGGTATGACCTTCCTTGAGAGCTCTCACTGCCATAATAACGTCGATGTCCAACTTATCCATGTATCGTGGCATGTACACGTATGATAATACGCACAGCAGCAAAACATCTACTCTGGCCAAATGCCACTGGTCCTCTGGTATGGTGAAATCCCCAGAATGTCGAGCATAGCTGTCCTCATAGCCAAATCTGTCAATCAAAAAACGCTGGGATATTACGTGGCCGGATGTGATCTCATCCTGCATAACTCTCCGCCTCAGCCCGGTGAGAGTCATAAACTGACGGCTCATGTCACCAATGGCCATATGCACACAAGGTCTGTCAAGTGGTAGCTTCGTCAAACGTGTATACTCCTCCAAAGTCAGAGTCAACTCCTGGGTCCCAAACTGAGAAACCTACCTCTCTGGTACCCAGTGCTCCAGCATACCCTCTATAAATCATGCGGGAACCTGAAACATCAAAAGGATCATGTTATGCTGCAACAGCTGATCTACAGTCGCTCTATCTGAGGATAACATACTAGCATACCAATATCTTAGATGGGATGCTACCAATAATGGTGGGATGTGATCTATGCGGCTGACTGTCGAAGAAGACATCTGTGTGGGCCGTATCATAATACCATCCAGGGGTCAATGCTGAATATCTCTGGACATACATATATATTTATAACATGATACATGCATAACAGATAATAGATGGAAATATGATGCAGGGAATAGAAGCTAGTACATACATTCCTAAATACATCATCATCTATATACACCATCTCTATACAGATAAAAATATAGGGAAATGGGGCACAGATGCCCTACTACTAACAGAGGCCTATCAAAAGATATAGTGAAAATGGGGCACAGCCACCCAATATCTAACAAGAGGCCTATCAAAAGAGATAATGAGAATACACATCAGAAGAAGACAATGGTGTCACTATCTACATCATCAATCATGTCCACCTGATGTAACTCCTCCTAGGTTACTGGATCTCTATCAACAGGGATGTCAGGCCTATACAAAGGAGGATCTGCGTCGACAAAGCCAAATAGGTCATCTGAGGGGCCAGCTCCTATGTTGAAAGGATCAAACAAATCTGCCTCTGCCGCATCTCTGCCCAAATGTCGGATAAAGAAATGTGTTCGGTCCAGTCGCTGGGTCAAGCTGTCAATCTGTGTCACATGAGTCAGATCTCAGACACAAGCTAGCCAATCCCCCATGAACTGAGTGGCGCGGGTCTAGGCTCTAATGGTACGAGGGATCCACCAATGTTGGAATACATCCTGAGTGTAGGGACCCTCTGGCAATGCAAAACCGTCAACACCCAACAATGGGATATCAATGATGGGTGACTGCGACACAGGCCAATAACGCTTCGCAAGAGGTAAGATCGGTATATAGATCTCTCATGTGGTGCTCCTAATAGCACACTCTCCTAAATAGAGCTCTCATCCTCCATCTGTGAAGAGAGGAACCCTACGGGTGGAAATTACGTACTCGACACTAGTTGGGTACCCATCCTCAAAACCAATGGCCAAGTGCTCCCCAAAATATGGAATCCACGTGATGACATCAGCTGTCAACAACTCCAGCTGTAGGCGACAATGAGTGAAACCCTCAGCTACAGGGACCTCCGCCAGTATAGAATGATGCCATCGCCGTCCTCGTGGATAGGTATCCAACCTTAATACACTCACATGACGTAAGCATGAGAGCCTCTCATAGGCCCAAAACTACCAACACAAACGCAAACATCTGCTGTCAGTTAACACTCTTCACCTGTACATGGTAAATGACAAGAGAAATACTTACCAGGAGAAATGAGTAAAATCCTAACTAAGCCTCGGTCAAGCCCTGCGAACGCATATGCATGCCCTTGAGGAAGTAAGCACAGGTGTAGGAACCCCAATCATATTCTCCAATACGATCCACATGTCGCTTGGCACTGATCAAAGAAAACGACACTGTAGAAGAGTTATCTGCTATGAAGCAGCCCCTAATGGTCATTAGGAACAATCGCCGAAGAATGCGATCCCTGACTCTGACATCAGTTGGTATGAGCTCACTCAATAGCCCACTCATAGCATCCACGCTCAAAGGACCTACACGGACAGTCCTTCCCTTGAGCGCCCCGTCTGGAACTCCTAGTAATGATCTGATGGCAGTGGGGGTAATATTCGTCTTGCAAGGCACTGGTGCCCCTCAAAACTCCATACCTATGATAAACCGCCAATCCATCAGCGTCATCATCACCTCACATTCCAGTAAATGGAGTGACTGAGTCTGGTGAAACCAGCGCTCAGACAATACCCTGAGGTAACCCCATAGACAGCGGTGGGGAAGGATAGAAAAGAACGCCCCAAATCCCCAGTCATGCACAATCGCTCTATAGTCAGGATGCAGAGCCTGGTACATGGAGTGAATGTTGAACCAGTTCCCTCGAGGCTGTGTAAAGCCGGGAACCTACATAAAATACAAATCGACATCAGAATCCTTTACTCCTCATCAATAGGAAAGAACGAAGATTAAGATCTAACTTTATACCTCGTTGGCATGCAAATGCATCGAGGGATGTCAACTCAAATCACCCAGAAGCTCTGGGTTTGCCACCTGAATACTCGGGAGGTCCCTACGGGGAACATGTGCAGCAGGAATGGGGTCCGTAACTGGAACATCCTCCTCCTCATCCTCGACATCTGACACATCAACCCGGACTGGACGTATCACCGTCTCCACCAAACGACGAGGCTGTCAAACAGAGCGGGGTCAAGGCACTTCAAAAGCCCTCCTCCGTACACCAGAAGTGGTCCTGCGGGAACTACTCAGCTGATCCGGATCCATAATATCTAAACAACAAGTCTCCAAATCACCTCAGAAAGGGTATGGTAATTCTAACCTGAAGCTTTTCAAAATGTATTTTATGACTACATGCATGCATTATTTTAACATACGTCTACAGTAAAGTTAAAATGCATGACTACTCAATGCCTACATTTTCGAAAATTTTTGCCATAGTCTCCTCTATAAATAGGACTATCTACATGCACATAGGCATGACTAGGTGGTCATTCAGTAGCACACCTGCCCACAATCAGATACATACTATATACATTTAAATGTCAAAGTCATCAATCCATAAGGGTAGCCTAATTACCATGATTACTTTACTTTATCACCTTGCTCATTTGTCCTCAAATAGGATAAGAAATAGCAGAAAAAAGGTGTCAATTTGACTATTTCAAAAGTCAAATTTTTTCACATTATTATGTTCAGCATGGTTAAATACTAACATTTACTATGTTAAATATTTTTTATCAAGTCATTTGAGCATGCATATGCACTACTATGTGTTTAGATGTATTTCATGTAAAAAGTCATTTTCCAACGGATAAAAACTGGACAAAAAGACATGCATACGTTACCAGCACAGTGTAGAACACTCGTACGGTGGCAGAATTTTTAGAAAGTCATCCGAACTCAGCAGATCTGAAGAAGAGCTCTCAAATTTCTGTCGCGGTGCGACATGAAAAGACTTGAGAAAGTAAATTACAGCATTAATAGCCATCCACAGCTGGCCGCAGGTCCACTTGCGGCTGCTGTAGGTGTACCTGTGGCACCCCTACATGGGGCCCACCCCTTCGGCTCAGTCCAGTTCGAGTTGCAAAGGAATATTCACAAGCTAAAAAGGCTAAATCAGGGATAAAAATAGCCTGAAATCCTAGTTTTTCTTGGCCCGACTGTGCCTTTCATATCATTCATTGGTATTCGCCCAAACACAGGGTATACTATACTGAGGATCTCAGTATTTGTAGATCATATTTGGCAATACCGTACAGAGGTCCAATGTCATCAATTCAGGGTCGTCACCCTAAACCTTTCAAAAGAGATCCCCGGCGGGGGTTACAACGTATGTTCCACTGATACACACATCAACGATGATCCAAGAGATCCCCAGCGGGGGTTACAACACATGTTTTGCTGATTCACACATCAGCGATTATCCATAAGATCCCCGGCGGGGGTTACAACTCATGTTCCGCTGATACACACATCAGCGATGATCCAAGAGATCCCCGGCGGGGGTTACAACGCGTGTTCCGCTGATACACACATCAGCGTTGATCCAAGAGATCCCCAGTGGGGGTTACAATGCATGTTCATCTATCCACAAATAGATCCCCGACGGAGGTTACAACGCATATTGTCCGTTGGTTCACATGTCAACGAAGGTCAAGCAACCTTGACGACAATTCAGTCGTTGGTAGGTAAACCCAACGACGCATCGGAAGCCATTCTTTGATTTCATCAGTTGATACATACATCAACAAAGGCCAAGCAGCCTTGGCATTTATCCCCAGCAGGGAGTTCATCCGTTGGTTCACACGTCAACGAAGGTCAGGCAGCTCTGACAACATCTACTATTGGCAGTAAATCTGACAGAACATTGCTATGTCCTGGCGATACAAACCAAGAAAGATCAACATCATCGGAGAGGATAGATGATGGAATATGTTATACACATCCTCAAATAGACAAAACTTTATCCCCACAAATCTCTTATACACGAGAGGCACTTCTTTGGAATAAAGTCTGTATCAAGGATTCAGGACTTTGTTGATAGACCCAACGTTAACATCCTAAGAGGTTTGGATTATACATCCAAGCTTGTCATGATTGCCATCCCCAGTTGAAGCAATAGGGAGCCAGCAACTATCCCAGCATGTGGGAAAACAAAACATATGCATCATACACTTGCATCATGTTGCTACACATAGCATCATATTCACCTTGTTACATTTCAAGTGTCTAGGATTCTTTATCTTATTCATGCCATTGTATTGTATGAATATGATAAAGAGGGGCATCTGTAAACACTTGAAATTTTCTACACACCTGTTACTGACATTGTAGGAGGGCAGATTCGTCTTTCAGATATAACCCTAGAAGACAGCTCATATCCAGTCTGGATACTATCGGAAGCTCAGTCTCAACCCCGGAACACACACCGAGAGTATCAGTTTCAACCTCGAAGATAATCCCGAGACATGCAGTTCCGATACCGAAAATTTAACCAGAGAAAACCGATGTATCCCAGAGATAACCTCGAGATATTTCGTCTCAGTCCCAACACTGGGAGTAACAGGTTCCAACCTTGGAGATAACCCCAAGGAAGGCAGTTGCAGTTTTGGAGATAACCCCTAAAATGCTTATTTCAAATACATGCAATCAGCTTCAACCTCGGCGCTTACACGGAGGCACTCAGTACAAAATCCGGCGATAACACCAAGAAGATAGGCACACCTCAAAGATGACACTGATGACCTTCAACACTTGCAGCAGTCCAATCTCAGAGATAACCCTGAGCAACGTCTGCTTTATCAGCCCAAACCGGAGATAACCCCGATGAGGGGCAAAGTTATCATCTTGCCACCTTGACGCCACATCACACCATCTCAACATTTCAGACATACATTTCTACACAGCAATGTCCCATAAGAACTAATAAAGTCCAATTCCGAGTGACTATTACGCAAGGTAACGGATAGAATTTGAAGCTTGAAGACCGGAGGGCATGGTCACATCTTCCTGACTTCGTACAACCTCTAATCCCATGTCATTGCATAACTATCGACAACAGCGGTCCAAAATAGGTCTTACATACCCCAGTCGGATGCCCAAATTGAAGTTTTGAAAGTTTGAGCGGACATCATGTTACATGCGTACACGTACTTCGAGATGACGGGACCCGCGGAGCCCGGGGCACCCAGGGCAGCCGCAAGTACACCTGTGGTGAGCCACAGGTGCGGCTCCCCCTATATAAATAAAGGGCTTGGGGTGACCATTTTGGACGAAAAAAGGCGAGAAAGCCCTGTCTAATATGCTCTGTACACACCCTAAACTGAGTGTTTTCTCATTTGAAACACTTGTAAGCTCATATATAGATACTTTTTATCGGCGGGAGCCGAGTGTTCATCCACTTAAAGCTATAGAAGTCTTCTTTGGCAGTCCACCGTAAGCATTTTTACACACTATCAGGCCTTTCTCTTCATCTTTGCACACACTACTCTTCACGTTGAGAGTCGTGTTACGTGTGTTTACCCGGACTTCAATCTGTGGCATTTTATTTCATTTGTATATATATATATATATATATATATATATATATATATATATATATGTATACTTATATATATGAACTGTTGTCAGACTTTATTCGACGAGCCTGGATTTTATATCCGGTGTGCTTACATGCATTTATATATATATATATATATATATATATATATATATATATATATATTTACATTTTATCCCACTTGGAGTTTACTTCGTGGCGGTTGACCATTTTTATTACTTTTTGTACATTTCGTCATGCCTGGAGTTTCCTACGTGGCGGTTGATCGCTTTTACATCTTTATTTACCTTTCTAATCCCTCATGGAGGTGCTTCGTAGCGGTTGATTATGTCAATATATATATATATATATATATATATATATATATATATATATATATATATATACCGCTTTTAGATATTTACATTTTCGATCCCCCATGGAGGTGCTTCGTGGTGGTTGATCATATCTGTGTATATATATATATATATATATATTTACAGCTTTTATATATATAACTGCTTATTGCGTTCATATCAAATGTGGCATCATGTGAGCCTAGGAATCATGTGATCACAGATTCAGTCCACTGAATCTAGATTCGGTTCCCGTGATGGACATTTTCAGCTGTAAACAGCTTGTAAATTATTCACGGTGTTTGGATTTCCTCAGATTGTTTTCATGCCCACGAGGAGTTCGGCATCGCTTTGTACATTATTTTTCTCGAAGATGCTTCGTTTCTCGAAAATAAAAGCAATCAAGCCGAACATTTAATAAAAATGGACGTATCAAAGGGCTCAATTACTATTGAGCATATGGTCTAAAAAACCTCCTTTTTACAAAACATCACTGCTATATCTTGTTTAAAACTGAATTTTTTGTATAAATTCAAACCCTGTGTATATAGGTGCGAACGAGGCATAGCACTACTTCCAAATAACAACAAATTGACCACACACACACACACATACATTCATATAACAGTTTCTTGAAAAGTGGCGGTCACCATGGCAACACGGATGTTGGGGGGTGCCTAACACATTCCGTCCGCATAAGTAAGTCCCCGGATCCTAATCAATCTCGGTTTCACAAACCCGTTTAGCAGTGTCACATCACTGGGTTAATGTGCAAACTTTTCTCGATTGTGTTGGTACAACCAGTTAAAAAACCAACTGGCGACTCTTAACAGTCCATCGTCGACATTATACATGTCGGACCTTTTTCACTTGTTTTTTCAAACAAATCTCACCTAAAATGAGAACACCAAAAAACAGGAAATGAAAAGGGACAAATAAAAATCCCGACGTCGATAAATCTTAAAATTGGATTTCATACTAACTAATTAGAGTTGGAATTGGATTCCATGATAACTAATTGGAGTTGAAATTGGATTTCATATTTTCTTAAGTAAAGGAGTTTATTTAGATATTGAATAAGATTTCATATTATTCAAAATAAAAGAGTTTATTTCTGAATATGAAAGAGAATCCGTGTTCCTTTAATAAATGAGTTTTTTTTACTTGAAATTGGAGTCCATAATTAATTAAAATAAAGGAGTTTATTTTAATTAAAGAATTTGATTAAAATAAAATAGTTTATTTTATTCAAAATTGGATAAAATAAAATAAAAGAGGTTTATTTTGATTTAAATTTGGATTAAAATAAACTCCTTTATTTTGATTCAAAATTAGATTTTATGCTAACTAATTTTGCCCATTAAATGATATCAATATATATATTAAATATTTATTATTCATGAGATGAATTTATTTATTGATGCATGTGGTGATGTGTATGATAATAAGTGAGATTGATTATGGACTATTAACCAATGTGATTGGATTTTATTTTAGTTGGATGCATGAATATATGGGTTTTATTAAATGGGGTCTGCGTACCTCGTCTTCTCTAATCTTTCTTAATGTAAATTCTATGTCTCTCCTATGTACTTCTCTTTGACTGCTGATCAAGGTTTCTATTTATTTTAAAAGTTTTGTAATAGGAATAGTTAGAATTAATTTTGAAGAATTAGAGATCAATGAGTAAGGAGCGCTTGAAGACCCGTTTGTAATGGAGCCCGAGTTTAAATGTAATAGTTATATTTACATATTAATTCTTGCACCCCTAGGGTTTGACCTTTTGGTTCACTTGGTGGCTCTAATGAACCAAATTAGAATAAAGTCCATAATCAATTCGGGTAGAATATAGTATTCTATATGTGCATGCTTATACTATATATATATATATATATATATATGTGTGTGTGTGTGTGTGTGTGTGTGTGTGTGTGTGCGTGTGTGTGTGCATGAGCGCTAAACAAGATGAGACAAATTAATAATAAAACCCCTCAAATATTTTATATTAAGTTGTAACGTTCGAAGATATTTGGAATATCGAACATCACCTTCTAACATGATAAAAACAATAGAGTATTGAATATTTAATATGAGTTTGTTGTGAACACACAAGGCAAGTATTAAATATTTAAGATGTTATTTTTATTACATATGATGTTTATAAGGAATTGAACATTACTGCTTTGTTGTGCACACACAAGGGCTTTAGTTTTCTCTTCACTTATATGGAAATTCTGGGTCTGACTTAACTTAAATCATTTTAGTTCGGATGTGCACACACTTGACCATTATAATCTAAGAGGAAAAATACAAGGAGTTGCATAGTTGATGTAATTGACAAGAGTTGTCTACCTATTTATTTATATATAGTTTGTTGTGCACACACAAGGCTATATACATTTAAAATCGGATCCTTATTCTCACTAGCATATCTTAATTAAATATCACCAAACTATATAAATTAAGGGTAATATAGTTTGATGAAAATAGTGGGAGATACTAATTTAAAACAATACCTAATTTATTTTGGTAATTAATAAAAAATGTATGCTAAAATGTTGTTAATTACAAATTCATTTACAGAATTTTACCATGTTTAAATAACTATAACTGTAAAGCATATTAGATGCTATTTAACCGGACCGAATTAAATAGATTGGTTATGGAATTTGAGAATAGTTCTCATGACTGAAAAACTATCTTTTGTCCTTAATATGTCTATCCCTGCAATGGTTACAGACAATGCCTTTGAGGAAGAGATTTCTACTTTTAGAAAGTGGCAAGATGATGTACAGTTGGCTCAATGCATCATGCTCGCATCCATGAGTAACAAGCTTCAGCGTCAGCATTAAACTATGGATTCTCCTACTATACTCCTACACGTCAAGTAGTTGATGGTGAGGAAAGTAGGACTAATAGATATCAAATATCTAAGGAGCTCTTCTGATCTAGAATAACCAACGATACTACAGTGCAGACACATGTCCTAAACATGATCAATTTGATTGAACAATTAGGACAACAGGTTTTGTCATGGATGGAGAGTTGAGTTAAGATTTGATCTTGTAGTCACACCCGGATTCCTTTCACAATTGTTATGAATTTTTCATATGAACAAGCTAGATATCAGCTTCGCTGATTTGCTTAACATGTTGAAAAATGGAGAGTCACTTTCCAACCAAGAAAGACCAAGTCTTACTGGTTGGGCCAAAGGATCTTCTGAAAAGAAGAACGTTTCTAAGAAGGTAAACAGAAAGGCAAAAACAAAGGATAATAAGAACAAAACTGATACGGATAACAAAGGAGTTTGCTTCCACTGCAATAAGTCTGGACACTGGAAAGAAACTGCAAGAAGCATCTTGCAGAGCTAACCAGAAGAAGCTTAGTGAAGTTTTGGTTACAAATATAATTTTGTTCATGATTTAAAATAATTTTTTCTTTAAGTCAAGGTTCTACTTGGGTATTGGATACCGGCTTTGGTTATAATAAATATAGATTTATGAAGGGACCAAGCAAAAGTAGAAAGCTAAACAAAGATAAGTAATCTTATGTGTGGGAAATGAAGCAAAGGTTGCTACATCAGCCATAGGAACTTATAATTTAGCACAGCCTACGGGCAAGTCTATTAAGTTAATAAGTTGTTATTGTATTCCAGTTCTCGTTGGAAATATTATTTTCATACTATTGTTGGACAATGAAATCTTTGGTATTATATTTAAGAATAATTGTTGTTCTATTTATAATAATAATAATGTTTTGTATAGAACTGAAATATTACTTAATAGATTTTGTGTACTTGACTTACGTAAAAATTATTTTGCAAATTGAACAAACTAGTATAAGAAAAGGAGATGATCATTCAAAAAGTTGAATATGTGTATTTGCTGAAATACAATTGTGAATTATTTGAAAGGTTCAAAGAATTCAAAAATGAAACAAACTGGCAAAGTATTAGGATTCTTTGATCGGATCAAGGAAGGAATAATTGTGTAATGAGTTTCTAGATCATCTCAAATGGTTTTCTCACAATAGACGCCTCCTGATGTGTGGGAAATGAAGCAAAGGTTGCTACATCAGCCATAAGAACTTATAATTTAGCACAGCCTACGGGCAAGTCTATTAAGTTAATAAGTTGTTATTGTATTCCAGTTCTCGTTGGAAATATTATTTTCATACTATTGTTGGACAATGAAATCTTTGGTATTATATTTAAGAATAATTGTTGTTCTATTTATAATAATAATAATGTTTTGTATAGAACTGAAATATTACTTAATAGATTTTGTGTACTTGACTTACGTAAAAATTATTTTGCAAATTGAACAAACTAGTATAAGAAAAGGAGATGATCATTCAAAAAGTTGAATATGTGTATTTGCTGAAATACAATTGTGAATTATTTGAAAGGTTCAAAGAATTCAGAAATGAAACAAACTGGCAAAGTATTAGGATTCTTTGATCGGATCAAGGAAGGAATAATTGTGTAATGAGTTTCTAGATCATCTCAAATGGTTTTCTCACAATAGACGCCTCCTGATGCGCAATAATTAATTGATGTATCTGAAAGAAAAAATCGTACCTTATTGGACATGGTGCGGTCCATAATGATTTTACCGACATTCCAGTATCCTTATGGGATAATGTCCTAGAAATGGCTGCATATCTACAACAAGGTAACCTCAAAATCCGACCACAAAACTCCATAAAAGTTATGGACAGGAAGGATTCCTAATTTTAAGTAAGTTAAGATAAGGGGTTGTCCAGCTCAGGTGAAAAGGTTTCAAAAGATAAGCTTAAGACAAGATTTGACAAGTATAGATTTGTGAGACATCCTAAAGTAAGTTTAGGGTATATGTTCTATAATCCTACTTAGCAAAATGTGTTTGTTGCGAAACATACTGCCTTCTAAGATAAAGATATTTATCATTAAAGGGGATAGTGGGAGGATAATAGATCTTGAAGAGTTCAAGAATCACAAATCACTATAAGTTAAATAAGAGAAACATGTAGATAGACCTATTGTACCATAATCGAATCGTAAATTTGAAATAGTGCCGAAGATACCTGGGAGGTATGGATTCATCATAGATGATGATGATGAGGTACGCATCATAGATGATGATGATCCAGTTATATACAATGAGGTAAAAGTTGTAGACACTCAGAGAAATAGATTGAAGCAAGCTTCTCAAATATGGAACATTCATTTTGATGAGACAATCAAAAAGTTTGATTTTATCAAAAATTAGAATGAACCTAGTGTGTACAAAAGGGTCAGTGGGAGCATCGTCACATTCCTAGTATTATATGTTGATATACTACGGATAAGCAATGACATACCAATGCTACAATCAGTAAAGATAAAGTTGTCTAAACATTCCTCCATGAATGATTTGGGAAGAGTATCGTAATTGGGGATACAAATCTATATAGATAGATTCAAGAGGATGCTCGACTTAACCCAAGAAATGTATATTCATTTGATGCTAAATTTGTTTAGCATGGCAAACTCCATGGGATGTCTTATGTTGATGAGCCCTGGAGTGTATCTCTCTTAATAGTCCCCATAGACTTATAAAAGAGAGATCGCATGAGTAACTATCATGTATGCAATGAAATATACGAGACCAAATGTTGATTAGTCATATTCTGGAGAAGTTCACTGTGAGTCAGTAAAAAACATCTTAAAGTACTTAACCAGCACTAAGGATGTGATCATATTCATGGTGGGTCTAAATTAAAACTAGAGGACTTAACATACTCAAGTTTTTCAAAAAGACCAAGACGACAGAAAATCCACTTTAAGGTAAAGCGTTACCTTGAACAGTGGTGTACTGAATTGGAAAGGTTTCAAACAACAAAGAGTTGCTGGTTTAGTGATAAAGACAAAGTATACAGTTATAAATGAAACTGGAAGTTGATTGTTTGGATGAAAAGTTAATTACAAAACTAGGAATAGTTCCTAAATCTCATCTTGGATCTAAACATGTGTTGTGGCACTTTCATTTGATTATGGAATCATTGAAAGATGGGAAATCACTATAGAGATAGTGGACTCTCAAGAACAACATTACATATCCAGTAACTAAAGCTTATCTAACAGCAGGATAATCGTCACTTAGAGAAGAAGGGTATGAGATACCATGGCGATTGACTTTAGTGCAAGTGGGAGATTGAAAGTAGTATGCACACAAGCCAATCATGTTTGATTATAAAGCATATACTTTATAAACAATCTTATTCATTCATTAATAAAAAGTATTAATTTATTAAAGGCTTTTAATTATCTACATGATGCTGCTTTATAATATGTGATAAACCCATAGTTTTAAGCAATGCTTTTAGAATAATGATGATGATCATTCTAATGAGATCTAAATTTTTAGAAAGCTTAAAACTAAAATAGTTCTCAATCGTTAAATTACTAAATTGGGGATTAGTGAATCCGGATAGATTGGTACATACGTTGCTTGCTCATTGGATGAGGATGATTGATCTCATGATCATTTGTGTGGAGACACTAAAGCAAGTATGTAAGTGCTTATTAGAGAATAAGTACACTGAACGTGGCTCGCTAAGAAATACCTATCAATAGGAATTCTTGTAGTGATAGTAGTACAAGTGATCTTTGGACTTGAGATCATCATAGTGTTAGGTTTGTAATATTCGTGAACGCAATCAAATTGCACAAAATAAGCGAAAACGTGGAAAATCAAAGTTTTAAAATTTTACAAACCATATACTCGGATCACCCTTTATGCGCAATTATTAATTAAACGAAAAGATAAAGAACAAGATTCATACCCTTGAAGATTCGAGCTTCCTCAAGTACAAGTTCACCTCCAATCTTTTTCGCGTTCAACTTGAATCCACCAGGTTTGGTTCCTTCCTTTGATCAACGTTAGCCACCCAAGTGTTTGGCCTCTAGAGGTGATCTACCAAGGAAGAATAAAGATTCAAGAAGATCAGTGTTTGGCAAAATCCTAGTTTTTATATCTCTCATAGAAAAGGCGTACTCTCCAACAAATTGGAATCACGTCTGTTGTGAAAAAGTCAATAACAACTCTACACCCATAATAAGACTCCTCTTATTTATAGATGTAGGCAACCCTCCTTAACAATTAAGAAATTAGGTTTTATTTTAATTAATCAAATTTCTTTAATTAATTAGGCTCCCAATCTTATTATGAATAATTAATTAAAATCTTTTAATTAATTTACCTCCTAATCTTATTAGGAATATATGAGAGCACTTTTATTAATTAATTCCCAAACTCCTTTAGGAATTAAATAATAATAATAGTAATAATAATAATAAGACTCCTCATATTAATTTATATTTAATATTTTCAAAATATTAAATAATAAATATTAAGCTATTTAATTTATTCTATCATCATAAATTAAATTAAATATATTTAACTTATTATTATAATTATGTCATTAACTTCTTAAATAATTATTCTTTCTTTTATGGTGTGACCCTTTAGGTTCTCTATATTAAACCGGTTGTGAATAAATCAATTAGAACAATTCTAATCTTATTTAAATAAATAAATTAAATTATTAATTTATTTAAATAAATAATATTTATTCTACAATAGGGATAAGCCTCCCTAGCGATCAACGACTTTTCAACTAATATAGATTTCAACATTAAATATAAAAGAACATTTGAGTAAATAGTTACCGTACAATTCAATCCTTCCACCATACAATGTCCCAATTAAATATAAGACATGTAATTACTGTCAAGTCTTATTTTATTTAATTATATGTATTTTGACTCTTAAATGTTCAACTCTAAATAATGCAAATTAGAAACTCCTTTCTAATTTCATTCTGCCTTGGCCAAGGACTACTGAGTTGTCATTTATCGAATCACATAGAATATTTCTCTTCTTTTACTAGAAGTGGTAGATTCTTTATTGATCATACATTATCTCCATATACAACTTATTATACCCAAGCATACCCTTTGATATACCCTAAGGGTCTTAAAGAATAAGTCAAAGTATTACTCATCATACACAAGATACTATGATGATCTCAAGTCTAAGGATCACTTGTACTACTATCACTACAGAAATTCCTATTGACATGCAAGTAAAACTTCATTAGGTATTCCTTAGTGAGCCACGTTCAGTGAGCTTATTCTCCAATAAGCACATACATACTTACTTTAGTGTCTCTACACAAATGATCATGAGATCAATCATCCTCATCCAACGAGCAAGCAACATATGTACCAATCTATCCGGATTCACTGATCCTTAATTTAGTAATCAAACGATTGGGAACTATTTTAGTTTTAAGCTTTCTAAGAATTTAGATCTCATTAGAATGATCATCGTCATTATTCTAAAAGCATTGCTTAAAACTATGGGTTTATCACATATTATAAAATAGCATCATGTAGATAATTAAAAGCCTTTAAGAAATTATTACCTTTTATTAATAAATGAATAAGATTGTTACAAAGTATATGCTTTATCATCAAACATAATTGGCTTGTGTGCATACTACTTTCAATCTCCCACTTGCACTAAAGCCAATAGCCTTGGTATCTCATACCCTTCTTCTCTAAGTGACGATTATCCTACTGTTGGATAAGCTTTAGTTAATGGATATGTAATGTTGTTCTTGAGAGTTCACTATCTCTATAGTGATTTCCCATCTTTCAATGATTCCTAAAACCAAGTGAAAGTGCCACAACACATGTTTAGATCCAAGATGAGACATAGAAACTATTCCTAGTTCTATAATGAACTTTTCATCCAAACTATCAACTTGTAGCTTTAGTTCTGTAATGAACTTTTCATCCAAACAATCAACTTGTAGCTTCATTTATAGCTATATACTTTGTTTTTATCACTAAACCAGCAACTCTTTGCTGTTTGGAACCTTTCCAATTCCTTGCACCACCGTTCAAGGTAACACTTTATCTTAAAGTGGATTTTCTGTCATCTTGGTTTGTCTGAAGAAAAATTTGAGTCTGTTAATCCCTCTAGTTTTAATTCAGACCCACCATGAATATGATCACATCCTTAGTGCCGATTAGGTACTTTAAGATATTTTTCACTGACTCATAGTGAACTTCTCCATAATATGACTGATCAACATCAGGTCTTGTATATTTCATTATATACATGATTGTTACTCATGCGATCTCTCTTTTATGAGTCTATTGAGACTATTAAGAGAGAAACACTCCATAGCTCATCAATATGAGACAACTCTTGGAGTTTTCCATGCTAAACGACTTTCGCATCAAATGAATATACGTTTCTTGGGTTAAGTCGAGCATCCTCTTGAATCTATCTATATAGATTTGTATCCCCAATGAAGATACTCTTCCCAAATCTTTCATGGAGGAATGTTTAGACAACTTTATCTTTACTGATTCTAACATTGGTATGTCATTCTATATCCGTAGTATATCAACATATAATACTAAGAATGTCACGATGCTCCCACTTACCCTTTTGTACACACTAAGTTCATTCTTGTTTTTGATAAAATCTAAATATTTTGATTTTCTCATCAAAACGAATGTTCCATTTTTAAAAAACTTGCTTCAATCCATTTCTCTGAGTGTCTACAACTCTTCCCTCATCGTATGTAATTGAATCATCATCTTCTATGATGCGTACCTCATCATCATCATTTGTGATAAATCCATACCTCCTTGGTATCTTCAGTACTATTCTAGATTTAAGATTCGATTGTGGTATAATAGGTCTATCTACAAGTTCCTCTTATTTGACTTATAGTATTTTATGATTCTTGAACTCTTCAAGATTCTATTATCCTCCCACTAGCCCCTTCAATGATAAACACCTTTATCTTAGAAGGTAGTGTGTTTCACAACAAACACCTTTTGCTAAGTAGGATTATAGAACATATACCCTAAACTTACTTTAGAATGTCCCACAAATCTGTACTTGTCAAATTTTGTCTCAAGCTTATCCTTTGAAACCTTTTCACATAAGTTGGACAACCCTTTATCTTAACATACTTAAGATTAGGAATCCTCCATGTCCATAACTTTTATGGAGTCTTGGGACTGGATTTAGAGGTTACCTTTTTCGTAGATATATAACCATTTCTAGGACATGACCCCAGAAGGATACTGGAATGTCGGTAAAATCATTACGGACCGTACCATGTCCAACAAGGTACGATTTTTTCTTTTAGATACATCAACCAATTATTGCGTATCAGGAGGCATCCATTACAAGAAAATCATTTGAGATGATCAAGAAACTTATTGCACAAGTATTTATTCCTTGATTTAATCAAATAATCTTAATACTTTGCCAATTTGTTTCACTTATGAATTCTTTGAACCTTTCAAATAATTCATACATGTATTTCAATAAATACACATATTCAACTCTTTGAATGATCATCTCCTTTTCTTATACTAGTTTGTTCAATTTGCAAAATATATTTACACGTAAGTCAAGTACACAAAATCCATTAAGTAATATTTCAGTTCTATACGAAATATTATTATTATAAATAGAACAACAATTGTTCTTAAATATAATACCAAAAATTTCATTGTCCAACAATAAAATAGAAATAATATTTCTAACAAGAACTTGAATACAATAACAACTTATTGACTTAATAGATTTATCCGTAGGCATTGCTAAATTATAAGTTCCTATGGCTAATGCAGCAACCTTTGCTTTATTTACCAGACATAGGATTAATTATATTTGTTTAGTTTTCTACTTCTGCTTGGTCTCTTCATAAATCTATATTTATGATAACCAAAGTCAGTATCCAATACCCAAGTAGAAGCTTGACTTAAAGAAAAATATTTTTTAAATCGTGAACAAAATTGTATTTGTAACCGAAACTTCACTAAGCTTCTTCTAGTTAGCTCTACAAGATGCTTCTCGCAGTTTCTTTTCAGTGTCCAGGCTTATTGCAGTGGAAGCAAACTCCTTTGCTATCCGTATCAGTTTTGTTCTTATTATCCTTTGTTTTTACCTTTCTATTTACCTTTTTTGAATCGTTCTTCTTTTCAGAAGATCCTTTGGCCCCTACCAGTAAGACATGGTCTTTTTTGGTTGGAAAGTGACTCTCAATATTTTTCAACATGTTAAGCAAATCAGCGAGACTGATATCTAGCTTGTTCATATGAGAAATTCACAACAATTGTGAAAGGAGTCCGGGAGTGAGTGCAAGATCAAATCTTGGCTCAACTCTCCATCTATGACAAAACCCGTTGTCCTAATCAAATTGATTATTTTAAGGACTTGTGCCTGTACTATAGTGTCATCGGTTATTCTAGATCGAAAGAGCTCCTTAGATATCTGATATTTATCAGTCCTACTTTTATCACCATCAACTACTTGATGTGCAGGGGTATAGTAGGAGCATCCATAGTTTCATGCTGACGCTGAAGCTCCTTACTCATGGATGCGAGCTTGAAGCATTGAGCCAACTGTGCATCATCTTGCCACTTTCTAAAAGTAGCAATCTCTTCCTCAGAGGCATTGTCTGCAACCATTGCAAATTTAGTTAGTATAAAATCTAATTTTGAATCAAAATAAACTCTTTTATTTTAATCCAAATTTAAATTAAAATAAATCTCTTTTATTTTAATTTATCCTATTTTGAATAAAATAAACAATTTTATTTTAATCAAAATCTTTAATTAAAATAAATTCCTTTATTTTAATTAATTATGGAATCCAATTCCAAGTAAAAAAACTCTTTTATTAAAGTAAACACAA
The DNA here is from genome assembly GCA_016801055.1 of Panax notoginseng. NCBI lineage: Eukaryota > Viridiplantae > Streptophyta > Magnoliopsida > Apiales > Araliaceae > Panax > Panax notoginseng. The sequence continues at coordinate 107,403,193 of CM029018.1, forward strand.
ATTCTCTTTCCTATTCACAAATAAACTCTTTTATTTTTAATAATATGAAATCTTATTTTATATCTAAATAAACTCTTTTATTTAAGGAAATATGGAATCCAATTTTAACTCCAATTAGTTATCATGGAATCCAATTCCAACTCTAATTAGTTAGCATGAAATTTAATTTTAAAATTAAAATAAACCTTTTATTTTAAAATTAAAATAAATTTTTATTTATAATTATATAATAATATATATATATATATATATATATATATATATATATATATATATATATATATATATATATATATATATATATATATATACAGAGGAGATCAGGGACACTCCACTTAAGTAACACTATTCCTTAAGTAACACTCCCTATATAATGTATCCTGTTTTTGGCTCCAATATTTACCGCATTTCCTTTCTCTCTCCAAAAAAAAACTAGTTCCAATTCAAATTCTGAAAGTTCTCTCTCCAAACCAAAACAAATCTTCAGACCCAAATCACGATTCGCCCATCTTCGGCATCTAGGTTCAACAAATCGACAGTTGGCATCCCTCCAAATTGATTCTGAGTCGGACCAAAACAACTATCTCGACTTCGAACTCAGACCAAAACAACAATCTTGACATCTGCCGAAAAGAATCAGCATCTACTCCTTGATTTCGACTTCGATTCGGTAAGGGTTTAACTATTTTCCTCCACAACTCTCTGTATTTCTAGGTTTTGTTTTCTCCTTGTTTTGGTCTGCCTTCGATTTGGTTTTTTTCATTTGGGTTTGTTCTGAAATAAGAAATAACTTTGATAAAATCCCCTCTGTTGAACTCAGTCGAGATATTTGGCCCTTTTTAAAAAAAATTCGAACTTGTACATGAAGCACTTAAACCTTGACACAGCCAAAAAAATGAATTCTTCAGCAAAGATTTCTCAATGCTTTTCTTAGGAAAGAAAATAGATATTATTTGATAGTGAACCAATAATATGTTTATGTATTTAGAATTTCATTTACACTATGTTTGGCAACTCAATTTTAAGCTTTGGAAATGTAATAGCAAATTCATAGATAGTCTAAATTCCAATTCCAAGGTTTGGTATTGGGTTGTCAAACCTTTATATATTTTTGAACTATAGCAAATTCAGATCATCAATTCGACTGATCTTGTACCGTTAATAACCATCTGATCAATTTTTATGGTTGGGACATAATAAAATATGGATGAATTTTTATGGATGAAAATCTATAAAGCCTGAGCTCATTTCAAAGTTTGGATGAATTAGGTGTAAAAGTTGCCTAATACCATATTCCTTTAGCCAGACAGATGCAAGAAACTTAAAAATGAGGGAAAACCTTGACATAAGCTTCAAGCAGCTTTATTGATGCTAAAGTAAAGGCGGCTAATAATTTAGGAATGAATACAATGTATTACAACTTGATCTTGCTTCAATTTTACAAGTTTCTAAATTATGATATTGCACTTCATACTCTATCCAATTTGTGTGCATATTGACATACCTTGGTTTGTCCTGCTTACAAGTTGGGCAGCAATTTAAATTTGTCGATCTACACATTTTACAAACTTGATCTTGGTTTGATGTTGACACAGCATAACTCATGACATACCATCTGTTCATCGGATAGAGTCAACTTAAATGGCCGGAGTTAATCACTGTCATTGTCATTATGCAGCTATGTTGATAACTTTTTGGACTGAAGCTAAAGCTAAGGAATTAAGGAACAAGTGATTCCAAAACTGAGGAGCAAGGAATTAACAACTTTTGTTCTTTTTCCTTACGAAGTAAAACTATACCAAGAGAGAGCAGCAATCCCTGTTTCATGCGAACTTGAATGGTTTCCAAGTATTAATGAGAGAAACTTGCCAACTCTTGTAAACTGTGCTTTCAACTTCCTTGAATAATTAGAGCTTCCAAAACTACTTTTCTGATTAAAAATTGTTGTACTAGTTTCTTACGCTATAGCAGTTTTGTAATATTTCAAATAATTGATTGATGGTGCAGAATTTATAGTCAAGTTCATGAGCATGTACATGAAGAGTTCTTGTGTGTAAAGCTATATTTCTTGGATTAGTAGAAAATAGTCTGTTTATAAGATTTGTGTGGATGTGATGATGTTAAGAATCCTGAATGAGACAATTAGACAACACTTGAGCTCTACCTTCTCCTTGAAATGCAATGCTTGATGAATCTATGCACCTAATACTAGTACTAGCATATATGAATGTTTGGCTGCAATTATTATAATATATATATGCTATGCGTGGTCATGTATGTACCCAGTAACTCAAGACATGTTTCCAGGCCATGAAACATGACACAGAAAATGCTTAAGCTACTTATACCAACAAAAGAGGACCATAAAAATGCTCAAGCTAGATATATGGCACAATACATCAGACACATGTGGAAATAATCTTCACAACTATTATATATATATATATATATATATATGCATCACCAATAAATGACTACTGCAAACTACACTGACAAGTTAAAAAAACAGAAATCAAGACAATACCATTAAAATCCAACTGCATTCAAATCCCATGTTCAATTTAACCTCTAAAGGTAATACAACCACTTGTCAATTACAAAAAAAAAAAATTCCATCCAATAACCATCATGTACAAAAAGAGCCTTATAACAGCATTATCCACTACCAACCATTTACACCAAAAAATGCTTAGAAGGCATAACTTATCAGCATATACACTACTATTCAGCACAACAATGATTTACCTCAAAAGGCATATCTAATCAATCAACAAGTAACAATAAAAAAAGTCTACAGAACTAAAGATTAGGATCTTTTGGCCCTTGCTGCAGCCTCAAGAGATCTGCGAGTAGTACATGTATTCCTCTTCCATATATAGTTACTCCTATGATTACTGCAAACCTGAAGGCCACTCTGTAAAAAAAAACCCAAATTAATACAAAAATATTGCTATACAAGTGTTGTTATAGCAATATCAGTTGCACCTGTTAGTGAGTCACTATCATCATCTACACTTGGCTCCTGAGTAGCATCAACATTTGATACTCCAGTTCTACATTTAAATAAATAGAAAATTCAAATTTGTACAAATAACAAATTCAAATTTAAACAAATAGCAAAGTCAAAATAACTAAACTTGCTTACTGATTATTAAGCACTGGGCAGTTTCTTTTGTCGTGTGTCATACCAACCTTGCCACATCCATGACAACGTCTACCCTTAGAATTTTTTGTTTTCCCCAAAGCCCTTTCTTTGCCACCCTTTAGCCTTTTGCCACACCCTTTTGCTCGCACTTGGATTGGCTCAATGTAACTATGTTCATAAGTCATGTTAACTGACTTGGATACACTCGTTCCACTAGCTTCCATTTCATTGTTTCTTTTGGAACCATTATTCCCAATAATTTGTTTGATCTTTTCATATCCATTCTCTAACAATTCTTTTAATACATTTGTGGCTTCTTCATTTGTGAGAGCACTATCAATCAAATTTAAAGAATATTGAATCAATTGACTCCGCAAGAGTAAGTATGGCTTGTCATCTTTTATCTCCATACCATTATCATCAATTATACCACTTGATTTTGTTGTTTTTGTCCATCTCTTCAAAATGTATTTTGTAGGCAATTTGTCAAGATCATGATACTTATGCAAGTAAGCTATCACATGCCGACATAGGATTCCCAAACTCTCAAACTTTTGCACGTGCATGTTGCATAATCCAAAGATTTGTCATACTGAATTTCTCTTACTGTAAACTTGCTGACATTTCTTCGATAAATCTTATATACAGGGTAGTTGACATCCTCTTTCATAAGTTCAAACCTATAATTAAAGCTCTCACACAACTCATCTTCAAATTTATAATATATAGAATGTGTATAAATGTCAACCATTTGACATAAGAAGTCATGGGCAATTTTCATTTTTGGCCTCTCAATCAAATCTTTGTTATCCGAAACCAACTCAGCATGTCGTTGATGTTGAAGGCCCCGACCAAATTGAATCATAAAATCCACTAAAGAATTTCTTTTAGAAACAAATTTTTTAAAAAATGAATGGCAACTCTCTGCTCTTTGGCTACTTGACATGCCGGCTGAGAAAACATGATTCACATGTGCGGGAACCCATCTAGAACGAATGTCATACATTGATTGTAGCCATTTATTAGTATTCAACCCACTTTTCTCCACTAACTCCACCCAAGTGGAGTCAAACTTTTCCACATTCTCTGAATTCCAAATGCAATATGAAAACTCTTTATAATAAGCATTGAATTTTACCGAGTCAATCTTCTCTGAAAATTTGGTCAAAATGTGCCAACTACAATATCTATGAAATGTATTAGGAAGTACATGTGAAATGGCATTTATCATTGCCGGATCCTGATCGGTGATAATCATCTGAGGTGCATCACCTGGCATTGCTTCCAAAAAACACTTGAAAAGCCAAACAAAAGAATCAATGGTCTCATCACTTAAAAAAGCACAACCAAATACAATAGTTTGACCATGGTTATTTACCCCCATTAGTGGTGCAAATATCATTCCGTAACCATTAGTATTGTATGTGGTATCAAAAATGACAACATCACCATACAATATATAAGCCCTTCTAGCAGTTGCATCGGCCCAAAAACAACGAGTGATCCTTTTTTCATCATCTGTGTCAATTAAATAAGTGAATGAAAGATTCTTTTATTGTTCTAACTTCATGTACTCATTCAACATATCACCATCATGCCCCTTCAACTCATTGCGTTTGTCTCTTTCAAAGTTATACAAATCTCGTTGCGTTCAACCAATATTTTCAATCCTTCCCGCCTGGACTGCAAGAAATTTTTATTGTTGGTATTGTGGTATATTCACCATACCAAGTTGTTGACTCAAAGATTTTTGGGCAGTTGACACATTACGATGCGATCGTAAAAGATGCCTCTTGTGTGGTGTTGACAATGGGTGACAATGGCCCTCTTCAATTTTAGATACTACGTATAAGTCATTTCTTTTTACCACTACAATTGTTGCTCTACAACCTTCTTTTGTAGATCCACATTTTCTTTTTACATCCACATCGGCTAATAGTTTGCCCTTTCCTTGCTTGTAACACACATACTCCTTCCTAATTATCTCATCACTTCCCACCCTTTTTTTCTCATTATACTTTCGCACACTAAAACCAGCCTGCATTGCATATGTATTGTAAAAAGTGTGAACATCATCTAATGTTTGAAATTCCTGACCTAACTTAGGCATAAACTCATTAGCTACTTGAGGATAGTAGACAAAGTTTTAGCATTGTTCACATTCAACCCCTCTGCACTCAAGTCATCCCCCTCCATTTCTTCACCGTAATTGTACATGTAGTCTGAATCTATTTATGCATTATTCCCAAATGAAAAAAACCCAAATCGAAGGCAGACCAAAACAAGGAGAAAACAAAACCTAGAAATACAGAGAGTTGTGGAGGAAAATAGTTAAACCCTTACCGAATCGAAGTCGAAATCAAGGAGTAGATGCTGATTCTTTTCGGTAGATGTCAAGATTGTTGTTTTGGTCTGAGTTCGAAGTCGAGATAGTTGTTTTGGTCCGACTCAGAATCAATTTGGAGGGATGCCAACTGTCGATTTGTTGAACCTAGATGCCGAAGATGGGCGAATCGTGATTTGGGTCTGAGGATTTGTTTTGGTTTGGAGAAAGAACTTTCAGAATTTGAATTGGAACTAGTTTTGTTTTGGAGAGAGAAAGGAAATGCGGTAAATATTGGAGCCAAAAACAGGATACATTATATAGGGAGTGTTACTTAAGGAATAGTGTTACTTAAGTGGAGTGTCCCTGATCTCCTCTGTATATATATATATATATATATATATATATATATATATATATATATATATATCCTTGAATCATACATCACTTTGTAAGTGATTCATGTAATCATGCAATCTAATGTACAGGATCCCTTTTGCATTACCATATATATAATATATAACTTTTCATATATTATATAATAACCGTAGAAAGCAACATAATATGTGATATGTAATAGTAATATGAATCATTCAACTGGAAAGATTCCTTGATATCATCCAGAACCTTTCACGTTTTAAAATTTTTTTTTGTACTGGTACAGGATTCTAAAACACGTTAATCAAAAAATAATTCAGGATTACTGATTTTTTTTATTTTTATTTTTTTCAAAATAAATTTTATACAATAAATTATGCCCAATTAAATTGTTCTAAACACATATCAATATACATATCAAATTAAAATAATTAATAATTCGCATAAAGGTTTGGCTCTGATGCCACTGTTAGGTTTGTAATATTCGTGAGCGCAATCAAATTGCACAAAATAAGCGGAAACGTGAAAAATCAGAGTTTTAAAATTTTACAAACCATATACCCGGATCACCCTTTATGTGTAATTATTATTTAAACGAAAAGATAAAGAACAAGATTCATACCTTTGAAGATTCGAGCTTTCTCTGGTACAAGTTCACCTCTAATCTTTTTCGCGTTCAACTTGAATCCACGGGGTTTAGTTCCTTCATTTGATCAACGTTAGCCACCCAAGTGTTTGGCCTCTAGAGGTGATCCACCAAGGAAGAATAAAGATTCAAGAAGATGGGTGTTTAGCAAAATCCTAGTTTTTCTATCTCTCATAGAAAAGGCGTACTCTCCAACAATTGGAATCACGTCTATTGTAAAAAAATCAACAACAACTCTACACCCATAATAAGACTCCTCTTATTTATAGATGTAGGCAACCCTCCTTAACAATTAAGGAATTAGCTTTTATTTTAATTAATTAAATTCCTTTAATTAATTAGGCTCCCAATCTATTAGGAATAATTAATTAAAATCTTTTAATTAATTTACCTCCTAATCTTATTAGGAATATATGAGTGTACTTTTATTAATTAATTCTCAAACTCCTTTAGGAATTAAATAATAATAATAGTAATAATAATAATAAGACTCCTCTTATTAATTTATATTTAATATTTCCAAAATATTAAATAATAAATATTAAGCTATTTAATTTATTCTATCACCATAGATTAAATTAAATATACTTAACTTATTATTACGATTATGTCATTAACTTCTTAAATAGTTATTCTTCTTTTTATGGTGTGACTCTTTAGGTTCTCTATATTAAACCGGTTGTGAATAAATCAATTAGAATAATTCTAATCTTATTTAAATAAATAAATTAAATTATTAATTTATTTAAATAAATAATATTTATTCTACAATAGGGATAAGCATCCCTAGCGATCAACGACTTTCCAGATAATATAGATTTCAACATTAATTATAAAAAAACTTTTGAGTAAATAGTTACTGTACAATTCAATCCTTCCACCATACAATGTCCCAATTAAATATAAGACATGAAATTACTGTCAAGTCTTATTTTATTTAATTATATGTATTTCGACTCTTAAATGTTCAACTCCAAATAATGCAAATTAGAAACTCCTTTCTAATTTCATTATACATTGGCCAAGGACTACTGAGTTGTCATTTATCGAATCACATAGGACATTTCTCTTCTTTTACTAGAAGTGGTAGATTCTTTATTGATCATACATTATCTCCATAAACGACTTATTATACCCAAGCATACCCTTTGATATACCCTAAGGGTCTTAAGGAATAAGTCAAAGTATGACTCATCATACACAAGATACTATGATGATCACAAGTCCAAGGATCACTTGTACTACTATCACTACAGGAATTCCTATTGACAGACAAGTAAAACTCTATTAGGTATTCCTTAGTGAGCCACGTTTAGTGAACTTATTCTCCAATAAGCACCTACGTACTTGCTTTAGTGTCTCCACACAAATGATCATGAGATCAATCATCCTCATCCAATGAGCAAGCAACGTATGTACCAATCTATCCGGATTCACTAATCCCCAATTTAGTAATCCAACGATTGACAACTATTTTAGTTTTAAACTTTCTAAGAATTTAGATCTCATTAAAATGGTCATCATCATTATTCTAAAAGTATTGCTTAAAACTATGGGTTTATCACATATTATAAAAAAGCATCATGTAGATAATTAAAAGTATTTAATAAATTAATATTTTTTTATTAATAAATGAATAAGATTGTTACAAAGTATATGCTTTATCATCAAATATGATTGGCTTGTGTACATACTACTTTCACATAGTATCTTGTGTATGATGAGTTATACTTTGACTTATTACTTAAGACCCTTAGGGTATATCAAAGGGTATGCTTGGGTATAATAAGTTATACATGGAGATAATATATGATCAATAAAGAATATGCCGCTTCTAGTAAAAGAAGAGAAATATCCTACGTGATTCGATAAATGACAACCCAGTAGTCCTTGGCCAAGGCAAAATAAAATTAGAAAGGAGTTTCTAATTTGCATTATATGGTGTTGTCCATTTAAGAGTCGAAATACATATAATTAAATAAAATAAGACTTGACAGTAATTTCATGTCTTATATTTAATTGAGACATTGTATGGTGGAAGGATTGAATTGTACAGTAACTATTTACTAAAAGGTTATTTTATGATTAATGTTAAAATCTATATTATTTGGAAAGTCGTTAATCGCTATGGAGGCATATCCCTATTATAGAATAAATATTTTTTATTTAAATAAATTAATATTTTAGTTTATTTTTTTAAATAATATTAGAATTGTTCTAATTGTTTTATTCACAACCGATTTAATATGGAGAATATTTAGCATAATCGTAATAATAAGTTAAGAATATTTAATTTAATCTATGGTGATAGAATGAATTAAATAGCTTAATATGTATTATTTAATATTTTAGAAATATTAAATATAAATTAATAAGAGGAGTCTTATTATTATTATTACTATTATTATTATTTAATTCCTAAAGAAGTTTGGAATTAATTAATAAAAGTACTCTCATATATCCTAATAAGATTAGGAGGCTAATTAATTAAAAAAGTTTAATTAATTATTCCTAATGAGATTGAGAGCCTAATTAATTAAAGGAGTTTAATTAATTAAAATAAAACTCAATTTCTTAATTGTTAAGGAGGGTTGCCCACGTCTATAAATAAGAGGAGTCTTATTATGGGTGAGTGTTGTTGACTTTTTCACAACAGACGTAATTCCAATAGTTGGGAGAGTGCACCCTTTTTCTATGAGAGATAGAAAAAACTAGAGTTTTGTCAAATACCCATCTTCTTGAACATTTCTTCTTCCTTGGTGGATCACCTCTAGAGGCCAAACACTTGGGCGGCTAACGTTGATCAAAGGAAGGAATCAAACCCGGTGGATTTAAGTTGAACCCAAAAAAAATTTGGAGGTGAACTTGTACCTGAGGAAGCTCGAAAGGATGATTTGGGTATATGGTTTGCAAATTTTTAAAAACTCTATTTTATCACGTTTCCGCTTATTTTGTGCAATTTAATTGCGTTCATGAATATTATAAACCTAACAAAGCCGACCACCGTTGTTGCTCTGAAGTGAAAACTTCAACTTTTGGAAGTTCAAAATGATGATCTATATCAAAAAAGACTGATAGGAATGGTGGGTTGTTGAAAATGGACCTTTCATTCCAAGACATGATGATGGGAAACCAAAGACTCTCATGAAAATGGATCCAAATGAATCATACATGGTATCCTATGACTCTAAAGCTATGAACACACTGCTAAGTGGTATGTGTGACGCCCCCAAAATAGGTATACAACACCCATTTTGAGTCTTCAAAATACATGGTACAGAAACAACTACAACTTTATTAATATAACATAAAAACTGTGAGTTTAAATACAAATATTGCCATCTAGACAATATCCACACTCAAATAAGTCCTCATTACAATTATTGATACATTATTTTACAAAAATAGTGAGGATTACTAAAACGACTTTCTACAACCTTCATTCCATACCCCGACTAGTACTTGCTACATTCTCGCCTCCTGAGAAGAAAAATGGAACAAAAGGAAAAGGGTGAGCTCAACTAGCCCATTAAAGAACATTATGATTAAGATAATATAAAACAAATTATCGTTAGTCTTCAACAGGAAAAAATATAATAGAATATAATAGACAATAAGTTTTAAATCAATATTCGCAGCGGAAATAATAATTCATTAGAAGAGTTAAGTAGAGAATAAAATCTACTATCTTCTATATATGAATTTAAAAGTTCATCGTCTATTTTTTATCCCTGTAACATCAATCAATATATATCTGGAATCAAATATTCATCTTTGCACTACAGGCCAAAGATATTCATCAGTTGGTCATGTTCATCTAAACACTTGTTCATCTTTGCACTACGGGCCAAAGATATTTATCAGAAATCATTCATCTTTGCACTACAGGCCAAAGATATTCAGTTATATCATCATTTAGGACTGAGGATGATAAAAAATATTTTAAAGAAAACGAATCCAGTGAAACAAAAGTTCTGAATTTGATAAAAAGTTTCAACAAATATTTCGGCATAATGATATTGAAGAAAATAATATCATTTAAGAAGAATAACATCCCTTACCTCAGCAAAATAATACTTCTGATTGGAATATCAGATATAGTGCTGAAGGAACTTACACCGCATAGCAACACTCAAAGTATAAAAATACTCACAAAATACGCTCGATATTATTGAGAGAGAAAGAGAGAAATCTTTAGTTTCTGGTGTGATTTTCAATTCTAACCTAAGCACCCTATTTTATAGGAAAATGCTTAGAACACCAAAGCAGAAAATTTAATATAACATTAATATATTATGTAAAAATTCTTACGAACACCAAATCAGATCCAAATATCAGCCACCAATAGTCAACTAAATCAAAAAAATGTTTTTGTTATTAAAAATAATTAAAACATTCAAAAATCAATTATTTCGGAACTTCGGAACTTCAATAATTCATAATAAATAGCCCTTTTATCAGAAAATTCGAATCTCGAAACTTTTTATAGGAAATTCAATTCTCTACAACTTTGCAGAAGAAAGTTTTTCCAAATTCTAAACAGAAATTGACCGAAATCCATAAACGGGCGATTTTACAAGCTATAATCAATTTTCAGTCAAGAAATGGGCCCACAGACATGTTTAACATGTTTTAAACAATTTTTGTAACAAAAATACTCTTTCTCCTCATATACTCGTATATCCCACATTCATTGTAAAAATATCATCATTATTATATTATAATAATATAATAAAATATTATTTTATCAAAAAAGATAAAATATCGATTTTCAACAATTGTCACTTTAAAAAATTTTCTCCATCTATATCCACATAAAATAAATATTTTTCTCATCATATAAATCAATAATTAATTATTTACAAATAATATTACCGAATCACAATACTGACAACCAGGCAGTTCCTAGGAAAGAGGGGGCTTTCCAATAAGAATTTCTCCTTCCTGGCGCGCTATTAGGTGACCAAACTTCTCCTTAGATAGAACTTTCTAGACATTGTCAATAATGTTATCTAATAATATTATTCAGATAATATGAATTATTACTTCGATAATGAAAAATACTGTGTAGTGACAATTATTGAAACAATAATAATATAAAATATCAACGTAGCAATTATTGAATCAATAAAATAAAATACTGAATAGTAATTACTATAATAATTATTGAGTAGTGCCTTCTTACGTAAGAATCAATAATTGGTGCAATACCTTGTGCTACTGTGCAACAACGCGTATTACTGTGTTTTAACCACCTGGTATTCCGACAGTATTAACGGTAACAACTACACCGTTATTTATAAACAACTTATACTTGTCGGTTTTTCATCCAATCGCTTTCCGTTATCGGCCCACAAAAGGCTGCGCCGTCGTACGAATATTCCCCGACAGCAAGAATATTCTACGACCGAACGAATATTTCCCGACAACAATGAATATTTTATAACCACCTGCTTTTTTAAAATATTTGCGCATTTTACCCATAACTAACCTCATTAATCAATTCAACCCTTATATTTCAAAATAATAAATAGAGGAAATTAAATTTCATTTATTAATAATTTGGGGTCTTACAACCTCCCCTTCTTATGAAATTTCGTCCTCGAAATTGATGTACGTACCTGCTTTTTCGAAAAGATGAGGATACCTTGTTTTCATTTCTGTTTCCAACTCCCAGGTCATTTCCTCAATAGCATGGTTTCTCCACAAAACTTAACTTGTGGTATGACCTTCGTGCATAGGACATGCTCATTCCTATCCAAGATCTTGACAGGTACCTCTTCGTACGTTAAGTCTTCAGCTATCTCCTCCGGTTCTAACTCAATAACGTGGTTTGGGTCTTTCACATATTTATGTAGCACAGATATATGAAAAACATTATGAACACGAGACATACTTGGAGGTAACGCGAGTCTATAGGCCACATTTTCTACTCGGTCAAGAATCTAAAATAGACCAATAAATCGTGGATTGAGCTTTCCTCTCTTCCCAAATCTTGTAACTCCTTTCCATGGAGCCACACGCAACAATACATGATCCCCAATGTCAAATTCCACATCATTTCGATGAAGATCCGCATAACTCTTTTGTCGATCCTGTGCCGTTTGTATACGTTGTCGAATCGTTTGGATCTTCTCTGTAGTCATTCGTACCAACTCTGGTCCCAACAACGTTGCTTCTCCCACCTCATCCCAACATACTGGAGAGAGACACTTTCATCCATACAATGCTTCAAATGGAGCCACACCTATACTTGCCTGATAACTGTTGTTGTAGGAGAATTCCACCAATGGTAGGTACTTATCCCAACTCCCTTTGAAATCTAGGACACAAAGTCTTAATAGATCTTCAAGAGTTTGAATAGTCCTTTCCGATTGTCCGTCTGTTTGAGGATGGTATGCCGAACTAAATCGTAAATCCATGCCCATAGCTTTTTGCAAGCTAACCCAAAATCTTGAAGTGAATCTTGGGTCACGATTCGAAACTATGGATACTGGCATGCCATGCAATCTCACAATATCATTTACATACATATGAGCAAGACGTTCAAGGGAATAAGTCTCCCGTATCGGCAAGAAATGAGCAGACTTGGCTAATCTATCAACAATAATCCAAATAACATTTATGCCTTAAGAAACCGTGGGAAGACCCGTAACGAAATCCATGGTAATATGTTTCCACTTCTATTTCGGAATCTCAAGTGGTTGCAATGGACCCTTTGGCACTTGATACTCTTCCTTTACACGTTGACAAGTTAAACAACTCGAGATAAACTTTACAATCTCTCTCTTCATATTGTTCCACCAAAATGTATGTCGAAGATCACGATACATTTTTGTACTTCCAGGATGAATTGCAAATGGTGTATTATGTGCCTCCATCATGATCTTGTACTTCAAATCAGAATCGTTAGGAACACAAAGTCTGGAGTGGACTCGAAGTATTCCTTCTTCATCGATTCTTGCTTCTGGAATAACACCTTCTTGCACTTTTTTCTTCATACGCATCAGCTCCGGGTCTGTGGCTTGAGCAACTTTAACTTTATCGATTAAAGTTGGTTCTATGCGTATACTTAACATCATCGCACTCGTTCCTACATATGATTTTCTACTCAACGCATCAGCTACCACGTTTGCTTTTCCAGGATGGTATTGAATGGTATAGTCGTAGTCTTTCAACAGCTCAAGCCAACGTCGCGGCCGCATGTTGAGTTCTTTTTGAGTGAAGAAATATTTGAGGCTTTTATGGTCTGAATATATCTCCACTTTCTCCCCATATAGATAGTGCCTCCAGATCTTTAGCGCGAAAACGACTGCTGCCAACTCTAGATCATGAGTAGGATAATTCCTCTCATATTCTTTAAGTTGTCGTGAGGCATAGGCTATGACTTTCCCAAGTTGCATGAGAACACATCCTAGCCCTTTTCCTGAAGCATCGCTGTAGATAACAAATCCATCCGAACCAGATGGTATGGTCAAAACAGGTGCCGAAATGAGTCTCCACTTAAGCTCTTGAAAACTCTTCTCACATTCCTCGCTCCATACGAATTTGATATCCTTTCGAGTCAACTGAGTTAACGGGGTAGCGATTCGAGAAAACCCTTCCACGAATCTCGGATAATAACCAGCTAAGCCCAGAAAGCTATATACTTCGGTCACCGTCTTTGGTTGCTCCCAACTTTGTATTGCTTCAATCTTCGCTGGGTCAATAGACACTCCATGTTTTAACACCACGTGCCCTAGGAATGCTACTTCCTCAAGCCAGAACTCGCATTTCTTCAACTTAGCATATAGCTTGTTATCACGACGCCTTTGCAGTACCAGCTTCAAATGGTGCTCATGATCTTCACAACTTTTGGAATATATGAGGATGTCATCAATAAAGACAACAACGAACTGATCCAAATAATCCTTGAATACTCGGTTCATCATATCCATGAAAGCCGCATGAGCATTAGTCAATTCAAAAGACATGACTAGGAATTTATAATGCCCGTACCTAGTTCTGAAGGCAGTCTTCGGAATATCCTCAATTTTAACCTTCAGCTGATGATATCCAGAACGAAGATCGATTTTTGAAAAGAATTGTGCTCCTTGCAACTGGTCAAATAGGTCATCAATACGAGGTAGCGGATACCTATTCTTGATAGTGACATGGTTTAATTCCTGATAATCAATATAAAGTCGCATACTCCCGTCTTTCTTCTTTACAAATAAAACAGGAGCGCCCCAAGGAGATGTACTAGGATGAATGAAATCGATGTCCAACAACTCTTGTAGTTGGACCTTTAACTCCTGAAGTTCAATAGGAGCCATTCGATATGGGATTTTAGAAATGGGCTTTGTACCAGGTTCAAGATCAATAAAGAATTCAACTTCACGTTCCGGGGGTAGACCGGGAAGTTCTTCAGGAAATACGTCAGGAAAGTCAATAACAACAAGAATATTATTCAAATTTGACGTGTCTTTATTCAAATCCATAACATGGGCTAAGAAAGCTTGACATCCATTTTTTAATAAACGAATGGCTTTATGGCTTGATATAACAGTGATTGATTTTAATGGCTTAGTTGCTTGAATTCGCACAACAGGTTGGTTAGGAATATGAAAACTAACAACCTTACGAAAATAATCAATTTTGGCATGATGAGTAGTTAACCAATCAATCCCTAAAATCACATCAAAAGCAAGTATCTTTAAAGAGATAAGGTCAACAGGTAAGGTGATGGTGCCAACTTGGATCAAACAAGATTTATAAATAGTGGATGTGATGAAAGTTTCTCTTAACGGAGTCTCCACAGATAAATCAAAGTCTAACTTCTCCGGAGTCAAGTTAAAACGTTGAGCACAAGCAGGAGAAATAAATGAATGGGTAGCACCAGTATCTAGTAAGGTATAAACTTCGCAAGAATTTATGATTAGCTTACCCGTGATCATCTCGTTTGAGTTCCTCGCATGTTGACCAGTCACGACAAACGTTCTTCCAGGAACCGTTGACTTTGACTTTTCTGGGATAGCCTTTTGAGTCACCATCCCCGCTGGACTTGGTTTCGCTACAGTACAATCTCGAGCGATATGTCCTTCCTTTCCACAGTTATAACATACATTAAACTGTTGTGGGTAGTTTGGGTTGATATGTCCTTCTTTTTCGCACTTATAGCATATGACCGGTGGTCGTTCTCCTCCCTTGGAACCAGTCGCTGCTGGTGCTGACGTCTTCGTATTGTCATTGTTGAATCTCCTCTTTTTAAAATCTCCTCCCGACTCGCTTCTTCAATTCTCATGGCCACGATTACCACCAGAGTGGTTGCCGCTCTTGTCCGTATTTTTCTTTCTCCGCTGGTTAGCGTTGTTCTGATGACTACTGTCACTGGTATGATCCTGGTTGTGGTCCCTCGGTTGACCGTACTTGTTATCTCGTTCTAATAATTAAGCCCTGTTGACAACATCTGAATAGAGAAAAAAATTATGTGAAATGAGATATTGGCGTATGCCAGGTTTCAAACCTCTTAGAAATATCCGTGTCATACGTTCCTCATTCTCTACTAAATGAGGTGCAAACCTGGACAACTCTGCAAACTTCGCCTCGTACTGGGACACTGTCATGTTATTCTGCTCCAGTCTAATAAACTCTACCTCTTTCATATGACGAATACTTTCAGGAAAGTACTTATCATTGAACAGTTTTTGAAACGTTTCCCAAGACATGCTAAGCGCGGCTGGATCGGTACACATTACAGATTCCCACCAGTAATCTGCCTCATTACAGAACATAAAAGTGGCGAATGGAAATTTCTGTTCCTCCGTGCATCTCAAGACATCGAATATCTTGGTAATTTATTTGACCCACGTCTCTGCCTTAATCGAATCCGGCTTTCCCCAGAATTCTGGTGGTCCCAACTCTTTGAACTGCTTGGCTGTGACTAGCTATGCGTTGCCATTGTTCCTACCTGTATTTTGAACAGGAGTCTCCCTCGTTTGGTTTTACATGAACCGCAAAAAGCTTCTAAACATCTCATCGTTCATCGTCTACTCAGTGTTGTTTACAGGATGAACATTGCCAGCCTGTTGCACGTTCTCCTCGTTGGTGAGCAAAGGTATCTCCACGGTCTCATTTACTCCATTGTTAACATTCTCAGTCGACATTCTCAAATACTGCCATAAAACAAGGGTTAATTTAACAAATTAACATATCACATAATATCCCTATATTATGACCGACCAACAAATAAGCTTAGGTAGGACACACTAGCGAAGGATTTACTCGTCTCTCCCCTCCTAGTTCTATTCCCCGATCTCCGCCAGAGATTATATCCCTAAGCTCTGATACCAACTGTGACGCCCCCAAAATAGGTATACAACACCCATTTTGAGTCGTCAAAATACATGATACAGAAATAACTACAACTTTATTAATACAACATAAAAACTGTGAGTTTAAATACAAATATTGCCATCTAGACAATATCCACACTCAAATAAGTCCTCATTATAATTATTGATACATTATTTTACAAAAATGGCGAGGACTACTAAAATGACTTTCTAGAACCTTCATTCCATACCCCGACTAGTACTCACTATATTCTCGCCTCCTGTGAAGAAAAATAGAACAAAAGGAAAATGGTGAGCTCAACTAGCCCAGTAAAGAACATTATGACTAAGATAATATAAAACAAATTATCGTTAGTCTTCAACAGAGAAAAATCTAATAGAATACAATAGACAACAAGTTTTAAATCAATATTCGCAGCGAAAATAATAATTCATTAGAACAGTTAAGTAGAGAATGAAATCTACTATCTTCTATATATGAATTTAAAATCATCGTCTATTTTTTATCCCTGTAACATCAATCAATATATATCTGGAATCAAATATTCATCTTTGCACTACAGGCCAAAAATATTCATCAGTTGGTCATGTTTATCTAAATATCTGTTCATCTTTGCACTACGGGCCAAAGATATTCATCAAAAATCATTCATCTTTGCACTACAGGCCAAAGATATTCTGTTATATCATCATTTAGGACTGAGGATGATGAAAAATATTTTAAAGAAAACGAATCTAGTGAAACCAAAGAATAAATATTAAGGATTCGTATTTCAGCTATTCCATGTCCAAAAATACCTCATACTTAATCATAGTGGAGTAAAATTCAAGAATGATCAAAACATGGATACAATCAAAGCTAGTATCCATAATAGATATTTTGGACAAAAAGAAGAAAATTTTATTTTTCGGTGAATAGTGCCGTATTTGTGAATAGTGCCGTATACGTGAATAGTGTCGTATACGTGAATAGTAATTCTGACACTAAAAGATAGAAATTTCACAAAAAATATCATCATACTTCGTGAATAGTACTCGTGAATAGTAACTCGTGAATAGTAACCCCGACATGAAAAAGTTCTAAATTTGATAAAAAGTTCTAACAAATATTTCGGCATAATGATATTGAAGAAAATAATATCATTTAAGAAGAATAACATCCCTTACCTCAACAAAATAGTACTTTTGGTTGGAATATCAGATATAGTGCTGAAGGAACTTGTACAGTATAGCAACACTCAAAGTATAAAAATACTCACAAAATACGCTCGATATTATAGAGAGAAAGAGAGAGAAATCTTTAGTTTCTGATGTGATTTTCAATTCTAACTTAAGCACTCTATTTATAGGAAAATGCTTAGAACACCAAAGCAGAAAATTTAATATAATATATAAAAATTCTTACGCACACCAAATTAGATCCAAATATCAGCCACCAATAGTCAACTAAATCAAAAAAACGTTTTTGTTATTAAAAATAATTAAAACTTTCAAAAATCAATTATTTCGGAACTTCAGAACTTAAATAATTCATAATAAATAGCCCTTTTATCAGAAAATTCAAATCTCGTAATTTTTTTTATAGGAAATTCAATTCTCTACAACTTTGCAAAAGAAAGTTTTTCCAAATTCTAAACAGAAATTGACCGAAATCCATAAACGGGCGATTTTACAAGCTATAATCAAATTTCAGTCAAGAAATGGGCCCACAGACATGTTTAACATGTTTTAAACAACTTTTGCAACAAAAATACTTTCTCCTCATATACTCGTATATCCCACATTTATTGTAAAAATATCATCATTATTATATTATAATTATATAATAAAATATTATTTTATCAAAAAAGATAAAATATCGATTTTCAACAATTGTCACTTTAAAAAATTTTCTCCATCTATATCCAAATAAAATGAATATTTTTCTCATCACATAAATCAATAATTAATTATTCATAAATAATATTACTGAAACACAATACTAGCAACCAGGCAGTTCCTAGGAAAGAGGGGGCTTTTCAATAAGAATTTCTCCTTACTGGCGCGCAATTAGGTGACCAAACCTCTCCTTAGACAGAACTTTCTAGACATTGTCAATAATGTTATCTAATAATATTATTCAGATAATATGAATTATTACTTCGATAATGAAAAATACTGTGTAGTGACAATTATTGAAACAATAATAATATAAAATATCAACGTAGCAATTATTGAATCAATAAAATAAAATACTGAACAGTAATTACTATAACAATTATTGAGTAGTGCCTTCTTACATAAGAATCAATAATTGGTGCAATACAGCGTGCTACTATGCAACAATGCGTATTACTGTGTTTTAACCACCTGGCATTCCGACAGTATTAACGGTAATAACTACGTCGTTATTTATAAACAACTTATACTTGTCGTTTTCTTCATCCAATCACTTTCCGTTATGGGCCCACAAAAGACTGCGCCGTCGTACGAATATTCCCCGATAGCAAGAATATTCCACGACCAAACTAATATTCCCCGACAATAATGAATATTTTATAACCACCTGCTTTTTTGAAATATTTGCGCATTTTACCCATAACTAACCTAACTAATCAATTCAACCTTTACTATTTCAAAATAATAAATAGAGGAAATTAAATTTTATTTATTAATAATTTGGGGTCTTACAGTATGATTCAAGCTGAAATTGACAAAGTTTTTGCATGCACTACTGCAAAAGAAATATGGGATACAATCATCATGAGCCACGAGGGAACTACTAAGGTAAAAGAAGTCAAATTAAGTATGTTAATGCAAGAATATGAGCTTTTCAGGTTAGTGAAGAATGAATCTATCAAAGAAGCTCAAGCTAGATTCCTCACTCTTATGAACTCTCCAAGTATCATCGGCCGAAAAATTGATCAAAGGGAGATAAATAGAAAGATACTTAGAGTCATGCCTAAACGGTTCGCACCAAAGGTTGCAACTCTTCAAGATTCAACTACAATCAATACTATAGAGACTCTCACCTTATTTCGAGAGCTTGAAGAATTTGAAAATCAAGTAAAAAGGTATGATGAAGAAGATGAGGGACCAAAAATGAAGACTTTAGCTCTACAAGCTAAAAGCTACATGGAAGGTGATGATGAAGACTCCGACGAGAAAACATCAATGATGACTCAAAAAAGAAAGAAGAACATGTCAAAGTTCTAAAGCAAGAAATTCAACAACAAGAAAGACTTCAAGCAAAAGCCACAAGAGGATGCCTATTTTGAATGTGGAAGGCCCAAACATTTTAAGAGAGATTGTTTCCAATTAGATAGAAAAAACAAAGCAAGCAATTCAAAAGGAAAGACATTAATGACATGGAGCGATGATGAGTTCGATCATGAAGAGCAAGAAGATGAAACAGCTCAACTGTGCTTCACTGGATTAAGCAATCAGGAATCATTCGAGCCAAACTCTGAACTTGGTGATATTACTATTTCTGATTATCTAGTTTCAAAGAATGAAAGTATTCATATTAAAGAGAAAAATGTTCATTTAAAAAATTGGATAAATGATTTAATGAAAGAGGTAGAAACATTAATTGAAGAAAAATAAGAAATAGTTAAATATTGCACATCAAGTGAAGTATCTAAATTAAATGTTAAAATTGATTATCTTGATAACTATAATAAAATTCTATATAATCGTGCAAACAAATTAAATTAAGAATTCAATGATCTTAAAAAAGAAATGATGATTAAAAAGAAAGTTTGAAAATGAGAGATACTTATATTGATGCGTGTAATGATGGAAAAATAATAAACATGCAAAATAACAGTGAGGAAGAAATAATATCTTTGAAAAAGGATCTTGCAAAATTTGTTCAAGGAGAATAGAATTTAAATATAATGTTAGGCGCTCAAAGGTCAAGCCTAAAAAAATAAGGAATTTGGTACAATCCTATTAAGAATATAACTAGCACTACTAATAAAATTAGAGTAGTAAATAATAAACTAAGGAACAAGCCTCTTTATTGCTCACCTTTTGTCACTTACAAAAATTGTGGTTTAAAAGGACATTTTGATTCTAATTGTAATAAATTAAAAATAAAACAAGTTTGGGTAAAGAAAGAAGATTCAATTGCTACTAACAATACCAGACACAAACATATTTGAGTACCAAAATGATGACCTACTTCTTTATTTTGTAGGTATGTTTAAAAGCTAAAGTATCATCACATAAATGAGTGCTAGACAGTGGATGTTCTAGACACATGACGGGTGATAGTACTAAATTTACCTCACTAGCTACTAAGAAGGGATGAACTATTACTTTTGGAGATGACACCACATGCTAAATCACCGGTAAAGGTAAGTTGGAAATGGTAAGGTTTTCATTGATAATGGTCATCATGTTGAAGGACTAAATATAATTTAATTATTGTAAGTCAACTAATGGATAGTGGATATAAAGTAATTTAACAAAAAAAAGATAAATGTGCTATTATTCATGCTTCTCACAATGTTCCTTTAATTGCTCAAAGGGAATGTAATATTTATATAATTAATTTTGAAAAAGAATTCCTTACCCAGAAAATCCGATCCAATCACATACCATACATACATAGAATCATCAAGATCGATAATAAGCACAAAGTTAGGCTTTGGTGTAAGACCCCAACTTTTATGAATAAAGATTAATTTTCTCTAAATATCTTTTTGAATAATAAGGTGTGTATTTGATATAATGTTATAGTTGTGGATAATATTTATAAATTTGCAAAGTAAGTAAGTTGTCATAAAATATTCGTTTGATCGAGAAATATTCGTTTGGTCGAGAATATTCGTACGACGACACAATTATTGGTGGACCCCACAACAGAATAACGGTCGGAGTTACAAAATGACAGAAATAACTTTTTATAAAAATAACGGCAAAAGTTTTACCGTTAACTGTTGAAATACCCGATGATAAAAGTATAGTAATACGTGTGGTTGTATAGTAGCACACGGTATTGATTATTGATACTTACGTGAGAAGTCACTCAGTTATACTCAATTATTGCCACAGTAATTGTTGCACAGTATCTCACGTTATTGATTCAATTATTGTCACAATATTTTATATTATTAAATCAATAATTGAGATAAAAAAATTATTCATATTATTATTTGCATTATTGACAATGTTTAAAAAGTTCTGTTGAGAAAAAGGGCTTGGTCACCTAATTGCGTGCTAATAAGAAGAAGTCCTTATCGGAAAGCCCCTCTCTCCTGGGAATGATCTGGTTGTTAATATTGTGAGTTATACTATTAATGATGAATGTTATTAAAAATGTGTTTTGTGAAGCCAAGTGAATTGAGATAAATAGAGGGGTATTTTATAAAGTAATTGTTGAAAATTTGGCTTACTACATGGACCCCCACTTACTCATTTTTTTCAAAATCGTCGGTAGAAAGTATATATATATGTCAGTATATATATATATTTATATATAAAAGGTGTGTAAGTGTGTGATGTGGATGTGTGTGTGTGCGCGCGTGTGTGTGAGGGTGTGTGTGTGTGTGGTGGTGGGAGAAAGTGACGTGTGTGTGTGTGTGTGTGTGTGTGTGTGTATATATGTATATTATAAAGTTTTATTTTATTAGATTATAAATAGAATATATTATATTTTATTTAAAGTTTTTGTTTTATTAGAATATTTTATTACACAGTAATGAATAGTGAAAATTAAATTTTTAGATAAATTCGGCGCCCGTGATTTTCTTCTATTCACCCATGAGAAAAAATTTAAACAGTATCATGTCATTCTCCTATAAATAGGATGCTTAGTTTAGAAATGAAAATCTCACCAGAATCAGAAAATTCTTCTTCTATAATATTGAGCGTATTTCTTTTTAGTTTAAGGAAGCTTTGAGCGTAGAAAATAATATAAGTTTTTTTCAAGAATATCCCCACCATATCAGTTAGAAATACTTTCCTTTTAAGGTAAGGGATATTATTTTTGTTCAATATTCGTAAGAAATAATATTTTTTTCCATACTCTGTAGTATGTAAGTAATATTATTTCGTTTCAGATTCCGAATTCTACACTCATATTGATAAGTATTGCTTCTATAGTCCTTCAAATTAGTAGAATATCCTTGAAATTTACGTTTCATCTAGTATCGTTTTATAAAAATATTTTTCTAAATATTCTTGTCAAATTCTAATCTTTTCATGTCGGGATACTATTCACGGAGTAGTATTCACGAAGTACTATTCACGGGGTACTATTCACTCAGAAACTATTCACCCGGGGCACTATTTATGACAAAAAAAAAATTTCTGTCTAAATTATTTTTACATGAATATGATTCTTGAATTTTACTCCACAAAGTAGTTGTCATATTGACAATTTGGACATTTTTAAACTTTAGATAAATTAAAAATCTTTAATATTTATTCTTGATTTCGTTTGATTGATGCTTATATCATTATCATTATTCTCATGCTTATATTATGTTGAAAGTCATCTTTGGCCCAAAATGCATAGATGGACTGTTGACTGGTATGATTATGACCAGAAATTATGTATTGGTATAATTATGACCTGTAATGTTACAAATAATGTGGTAAAAGTCATCATTAACCTGTAGTGCATTGATGGACAGTTGTTCGCATGATCATGACCACTGGTGATAATAACGAATATCATTGGCCCGTAGTGCATGGATGATTCGTGGATGTGATATTAATGAATATTCTTGACCCGTAGTGCATGGATAATTCAGTGATATGGATTATTTATTGAGTTGTGTTACAGCGATAAAATATTGATAATGAACTTTTAAATCATAGAAGATAGTAGATATCATGCTCGACTTGACTCTTTTAATGGATTGCTTGTTCCGCTGCAGTTAAACTTGTTGTTTATTGTATTATATCAATTTAACATTGTTGAAGGCTAACGATAATTTATTATGCATTATCTTATTCATAATATTTCTTACTGGGCTAGTTGAGCTCACCCTTTGCTTTCATTATTCTCTTCAGGAAATGATAACATAGCTAGGACTAGTTGAAGAATGGAGTGACGGTCCGAGATGGTGGCTGTAGTAGTCCTCACTATTCTATAAAATAGTGTGATAATAATTATAATGAGGACTCTATTTGAGTTTGGATATTGTCTATGAGATAATATTCGTGTTAAAACTCTCAGCTACGTTTTTATCGTATTGTACAAATGAAGTTGTATTTAAATTATGTACCATGTATTTGGCGACTCAGAATGGGTTGTGTATACTTGTTTAGGGGCATCACATTTGGTACCACTGTTAGGTTTGTATATAGTGCGATAATGCAATCAAATTACATAAAAGGTACGGAAGCGCGATAAAACAGATTTTAAAATTTTTTATACAAACCATCACCATGATCGTACTTTGTGCATAATTATCAATCAATAGAAAAGAGATGAAGATCAAATTCATACCTTTGTAGAAATGAGCTTCCTTAGGTACAAGTTCACCTCCAATTCCTTTTCAAGTTCAACTTGAATCCATCGAATTTGATTCATTCCTTTGATCAATGTTAGTCACCCAAGTGCTTGGCCTCTAGAGGTGATCCGCCAAGGAAGAACAAATATTCAAGAAGATGGGTGTTTGGAAAAAACCCTAATTCTATCTTTATAGAATATTGTGTACTCTCTCAACTCTTAGAATTGTCAGTAACCCCAAATCAAAATAAGACTCATCTTATTTATAGATGTGGGCAACCCTCCTAAACTATTTAGGAATTGAGTTTTGTTTAATTAATTAAATTTTTTTAATTAATTAGGCTCCTAATCTTATTAAGAACAATTAATTAAACTTTTTAATTAATTAGCCTCTTAATCTTATAAGACTCCTCTTATTTATAGATGTGGGTAACCCTCCTAAACTATTTAGGAATTGAGTTTTCTTTAATTAATTAAGCTCCTAATCTTATTAAGAACATTTAATTAAATTTTTTTAATTAATTAGCCTCCTAATCTTATAAGGAATACATGAGAGTATCCTTTATTAATTAATTCTCAAACTCTTTTAGGAATTAAATAATAATAAATAGTAATAATAAAAATAAGACTCCTCTTATTAATTTATATTTAATACTTCTAAAATATTAAAGAATAAATATTAAGCTATTTAATTTATTCTATCACCATAGATTAAATTAAATACACTTAACTTATTATTACGATTATGTCATTTACTTCTTAAATAAATATTTTTTGCTTTTATGGTGTGTCCCTTTAGGTTCTCCATATTATATCGGTTGTGAATAAATCAATTAGAACAATTCTAATATTATTTAAAAAAATAAATTAATCAATTAATTTATTTAAATAAATAACATTTATTCTACAATAAGGATAAGTCTCCTTAGCGATCAACGACTTTCCAAATAATATAGATTTTAACATTAATCATAAAAGAACCTTTGAGTAAATAGTTATCGTACAATTTAATGCTTCCACCATATAATGTCCCAATTAAATATACGACATTAAATTATTGTCAAGTATTATTTTATTTAATTCTATGTCTTTCGATTCTTAGATGTACAGCTCCAAATAATATAAATTAGAAACTCTTTTTTAATTTCATTATATCTAGGCAAAGGCGTAACGATCGAGAATATTGTATTTAATTAAAATATTTATTGAATTAAATAAATATTTTAGTTGATTTATTTATTGAGTTAAATAACTAATTGATGAAATTGTTGTGTAATAATTTAATTAACTGTGTTATATTAATTAAATTAATGTTAAATAATTTTGTGGTTTGAAGATTTAATTTAGTGAGATAATTAGATTAAATGAGTGGTTAGGTAATTGTAATGTTGTGTGATGGAGATGTGTTAATTTAATTTGATAATTAAATTAGCGGTTTAATAAGATATTAAATAAAATTATAATTTATAATAGAAATTATAATTACTTGACAAATGTTAATTTGATTTATGAAATTCATTAAATTAACTTGTTAAGAATGAGACATAAGAACTATATGTTAAGCAAATGATAAAAATAAATTAAAAGGTGTTAAAAGGGAGCAAACCAAGCAAGGGCTTGTGGCTCTTGGTTGTTGTAACAGATGAGACTCTTAGTTGTTTTAACTGATAGAGCCATATAATTGTACGCTTAATATTATATCAGTTTTGTGTTTTACGAGTTCTATCAATTTAGTATTATACATATATTTCCTAAGTCTAAAAGCAAGAAGGAAGAATACAGAGAAGAGAGGACTTGAGAGAATTGAGAGACAAGGTTGAGAATCAAATAAGGAGAAGAAGAAGGGTAATCATCTTGTTAATGATCTATTCCAAGAATCAAAGAGGTAATAACCTATTCTACAAACTCTAATATATGTGTTCTTGGAGTTTTCTTTTAACACTTGGATTTTATGGGATGATTTGATACAATAGATGTTATATATATATATATGGTAGATGATTAAAAGCTGTATATGTTGTGTAGAAATGATTTTCAGAAATCAAAATCAATGGAAACATGGTTAGAATGAAGAACTTGGTTATGTGATAATATATGTATTTTGGCTTACTTTGAGACCAAAATTAGTAGTTGAATCATGTGTTAATCTGTAAATTGGCAATGGGTTGTGTTAATACATTCAAATACGAAAATAATGCAATTAGAATGAATCGATTTGGTTAAATAACGAATCCGCATTGCATAATTTCGTTAAAGATGTTGAAATATGGGATTTTGTGTAAACTTGGAATTTGAGAGTTCTAAATTAGTTACTGAGTGATTTTGGTTGTTGTAATAGTTATGTATATATGTTATGTAATTCTGGTAAGGTTTATAATGTATGGGTTTATCCATGTTGCCGCAGAATTAAAGGAATTGGAGTTTTCGGTTGAAGAATAGTGCTGAAAGCCGACTGCGTAGGTGCTAGGGCAAGGAACGGCGCAGTTGCGCCCCAGCACAGTTGCACTACTGCCAAGGCAAGGAATGGCACAGATGTGTGCTCACTTGTCAGAATCTATTTTATGTCTTTTGTTTTCAGTCCATAGCATGTTATTGTAACCTAGTCTAATGAGCATGATAATGTGTTAGGCTTATAGTAAGATGTTATAACATATTGTGTTAGGAATTGCATATTTAAATTTGAGTATGAAAGTAAATAAACATGCTTATATGTAAAGTCCTTCAAGGAATACATGTACAAGGACTTAGTGGTAGATCAAAACTTGTTAGGTTTGATCTGTGCTTTATGTTTATCATTTTGTAAATGAATGTATAGAAGAAAAGATCAAAGCTTTTAGGTTGATCTATTTTGAGATATAATAGATAGGCTTTAACATAATCGTAGTCTGTTGATCCAGCCAAGAGTTTGCAGAAACCAAGGCAGAATCGTAGAGTATTAAGAATCGTAGTCGATTTTCTTTGGAGGGCCTCTCCCAGAATCGTAGACTGGTCCAAACGCCTATCAAGCCAAATCAAAAATCGTAGTCAGCTCTCGAAAGCGTAGAGTCTGCAAATCAAGCAAGCAAAAATCGTAGTCTACCAATGCTTAAGAGAAATCGTAGTGTTCTCTTCCATCAGTCTGTATCAAGCACGTATATGACAGGACCCCACGATCATGATCGTAGTGCATCATCTGTCTACATTAGAAGCATCGAGCTTTATCCATTTGTTGAAGAATCAACTACAACAAATGTGGAATAGATTATAGATGTTGAGACTCTCGAGAATCCCAATGACCCAACACTCATCCTTAGTATATAACAAAGAAATGTATTGCAGAAGCTAAGAAAAATACCATATGTCAGCTGAAAACACCTTTTCATGTGTTAGGTGAGATAGCAGTTTGCTGTGTCAGTGGGCTAGATGGCTAAACAGAAGATTTCCAGGAAGTCACCATCAGTGCTTAGAAATGTCAAATACAATTAATGCTTCAACAGATGCCTTCAAACGGACATATTTCAAACGCACCTTATGTGATGCCCCCAAAATAAGGTATACATCACCCATCTTGAGTCGCCAGATACATGGTACAAAATTCAAATATAACTTACTAATACAACTATAGTGTACAATACGACAAAACATAAACTGTGAGTTTGAATACAAATATTGTCTACTAGAGAGTATACAAACTCAAAAAGAGTCCTCATTACAATTATTATCACACTATTTCATAGAATAGTGAGGACTACTAATGCTATCCTCTAGACCATCACTCTGTTCCCCGACTCGTCCCAGCTATATTCTCATTTCCTGAAGAGAACAGTGAAAGAAAGGGTGAGCTCAACTAGCCCAGTAAGAAATATTATGACTAAGATAATGCAAAATAAATTATCATTAGTCTTCAACAATGTTAAACTGATAAAATACAACAGACATTAAGTTTAACTGCAGCGGATCAAGCAATCCATTAAAAGAGTCAAGTAGAGAATAAAATCTATTATCTTTTATGATTTAAAAGATTTTTCATGACTTTTATCGGTGAGACTCAGCTTAATAAATAATCCACATCATCCCTGCACTACGGCCAAGGATATTCATTAGTATCACAACCACAAATTATCCATGCATCACAACCAAGGATATTCATGTATTTATCAATGGTCATGATCATGCCAATAACTGTCCATCAATGCACTACGGGCCAATGAGGACTTTTACCACATCATTTGTAACATTACGGTCATGATTATACCGAATAATCCCTGATCATAATCATACCAAGTCCATCTATGCACTACATGCCACAAATGACTTTAAAAAAATATAAACATGAGGATGATGACAATGATATAAGAATTCAATAAAACAAGTTCAAGAATTAATTTTATTCAGGAACTAATAACGTCCAAGTTATCAACATGATACTGCTTTGTGCAATAAAATTCAAGAATGCTCAGAAGAATATTTTCATGAAAAGATACTGGATGAAGCGCAAATATCAAGGATATTCTACTAATTTCATGGAGTATAAAAGTCAAAACTTTAACCAACTGAGTATAATAAAGAATGGAATAACAAAAGAAATCACCATACATGCGGTACTTTGCATAGACAGGTTATTCCAACAGAATAATAATAACGAAACCAGGTCAGGTAAAATTTATACCGACAGGATGTTCCAACAGAATACTAAAGACGGAACCAGGTCCGGCGTAAAACACACAGACAGGATGTTCCAACAGAATAATAATAAAGACGGAACCAGGTCCGGTGTAAAACACACATATAGGATGTTCTAACAGAATAATAATAAAGACGGAACTAGATCTGGTGCAAAATATACAGACAGGATGTTCCAACAGAATAATAGAAGAATGTCACCAAGTATAGGGTAGACCGCGTATACAGGTTTTTCCAACAGAATAATAAAGACGGAACCAGGTCCGACGTAAAACGCACAGACATGATATTCCAACAGAATAATAAAGACGGAACCAGAAGAATTTCACCAAGTATAGGGTAGCCCGCGTATACAGGTTATTCAAACAGAATAATAAATAATGGAATAACAGAAATTCTCTTCATGAATACAAAAGAAATAATACTCCTTACCGTAAAAGAAATTGAATATAGAAAAAGAAAGGTAGCAAACTTCTCTTCTTCTTTCTCTCTATAATTTTCTCTCTCTAGAGTTTCAGTGAATTCGTAAGAAATAATGAAGGAATGAGCTTCTATTTATAGAAGAATGGAAGTGTACTATTTATGAATGAATTATTTCTGCAAAATTATTTCTTCAACCAAATACAATAAAGTCAATCAACTAACCAATAAAATCACAACAAAATTAAAATATAATACATATATATAAACACATGTTTTCAACTTATATATATCAATATTATATATACACCACTTAATTTTTCTCCCCCATAACCAACATCAATCCCCCACCCACCTAAAAATTAATTTTACTACACTCTTACACATCACTATCACACTACCACTTTTTCACTATTTTCTACTCACACACACATCACACACCTATCACTTTCACATATCACTTTCTCCCAGTATATACTCAATACATACATATACTTCCATACATATACTCTTCCATTTCCAAAATCATTTTTCCAACACATATGGGCCCCACATGTGGGTCCCACCTTTAAATAATTTTCTACCGATTATTTTGAAAAATGGGTAAATAGGAATCCATAAAATAAGCAAACTTTATAAAAATCACCTTAATAATTTTAACAACATTTATCATCTTTATTATAATTCACAATATTAATCGACCAGTTCGTTCTCAGGAAAGAGGGGTCTTTCCAATAAGGATTTCTCCCTATTGGCGCGCAATTAGGTGACCAAACTTCTCCTTGACAGAACTTCTAGACATCGTTAATATTGCAAATAATAATATTAATAACTTTGTCGTCTCAATTATTGATTTTAACAATATATAAAATATCGACAATAATTGAATCAAATAACGTGAGATACTACACAACAATTACTATAGCAATAATTGAACAAAACTGAATGACTTCTCACGTAAGCATCAATAATCAATACCGTGTGCTACTATGCAACCACGCGTATTACTGTACTATTACTACTTAGTAGTTCCACAGTATTAACGGTAAAACTTTCGCCGTTATTTTTATAAAATATTTTTGTCATTTTCTCAATCAGACATTAATTCCGTTGTGGGGTCCACCAATGATTGCGCCATTGTACGAATATTCCCCGACAAAAAGAATATTCCCCGACCAATCAAATATTATACAACAACTTGCATACTTTGCAAAATTTATAAATACTACCCACAACTATAACATTATATCAAATCCACACCATAATATTCAAAAAAATATTTCGAGAAATTTAAACCATTATTCATAAAATCTGGGGTGTCACAATCTCCCCTCCTTAAAGAATTTCACCCTCAAAATTTACGTACGTACCTGGTATGTCGAATAGATGAGCACACTTCGTCAGATTCTAACTCTTGAGGTATAACCTTTAAGAGTAGAATATATTCCAGAATTTTAATAGGTACATCTTCATACGTTAAATCATTCGCTATCTAGTCCGGTTTTAAATCAATAATGTGGCTCGGGTCATCCACATATTTACGTAATATCGATACGTTAAAAACGTAATGAACACGCAACATACTTGGCGGTAAAACGAGTTTATAAGCTACAGTTCCTACTTGATCGAGGATTTCAAATGGGCCGATTAAATCGAGAGTTGAGATTTCCTCTCTTCATCGATTCTTGCTTCTAGAATAACGCCCTCTTGAACCTTCTTCTTCACGTTCATCAGCTCTGAGTATGTAGCTTGAACGGCTTTAACTTTATCGATTAAAGTCGATTCTAATCGTATATTCGTTATCTTCACGTGAGTTCTTAGAGTCTTTAACTCTATCTTCATCATTTGTAAGTTATACAAAATGGGTCTTTGTGTTAACAACATCGCACTCGCATGCGATCTTCTACTCAACGCGTCATCTACTACGTTCGCACTTCCACGATTATATTGAGTGGTACGATCGTAATCTTCAATAGCTCGAGCCAACTTCTTTGGCGCATTATACGTTCATTTTAGTTGAAAAAGTATTTGAGGATTTAAGAAATGAGATTTGTACTGGGGTCAATACAAAATTCGATTTCATGCTCTGGGGTAGGCTAAGAAGTCTTCAAGAATACGTTAGGAACTTTATTAATAATAGAAATATCGTTTAAAACTGTGACCCTCATCCAAGACTTGGATAGCACGTCACATTGATACATATCAACTTGCCATCGTCATTCACGACGTCGCCTCCAGAAAGTCTGGCTTCGGTGCATTCCACACAAGAAAGTCAACAACGAAAGGACCGGGGCTCTTTACTTATGGCTTGATATGACAATGATTGACTTTAGTGGTTTGATTGCTTGAATTCGCATAGCAGGTTGGTTAGGAGTATGAAAGCTAACAACCTTACGAAAAGCATGATGAGTAGTTAACCAATCATTTCCAAAAATCACATCAAAGACAAGTATTTTCAAAGAGATAAGATCGACATGTAATGTGAAAGTGTTGATTTGAACAAGATTTATAAATAGTGGAGGTAACGAAGGTTTCTCCCAACTGAGTTTAAACAGATATATCAGAGTCTAACTTCTCTGGAGTTAACTTCAAACATTGAACACAACTAGGTGAAATAAAATAGTGAGCAGAACTGGTATCTAACACGGTATAGACTTCACAAGAGTTTATGACTAACATACTCGTGATAATTTTATTCAGGTTCCTTGTCACGAAAAAAAATGCTCTCTCTTAAACTACCGGCTTTGACTTTTCTGGGACGACCTTTGGTGCCTCCATCCTAGCTGAACTTATCTCCGGTGAAAGACAAAATCGGGCTAAGTGACCTTCTCTTCCACAATTATAACATGCTTTGGACGGCATCGCGCAGTTTGGACTCATGTGTCCCTCCCCTCCGTATTTAAAGCATATGATAGGTGGTCGTTCTCCTTCCTTAACAACGGGTGCTGGTGCTGACGTCTTTCCATCATTGTTGAATCTCCTCTTCTTGAAATGTCCATTCTTATTATTTTGATCATGATTACCACCGAAGTGGTTACCATTTTTGGCATGTTGATTCCCTCTATATTTATTGTCACCGCTTTGATGACTGTTATAATCGGTATTATCATTTTGTCGGCTGCTCTCTTTTGGTTGCGTTGACTCGTTATCGCGCTCCACTAACTGAGCCCTATTTACAATATCTGAATACAAACACAGTTTATGAGAAATAAGATATTGACGTATCTCCGGCTTCAAACCTCTTAAAAACATTCGCGTCATTCTCTAAACCAAGTGGGACGCAAATCGGGACAACTCGGCAAACTTGGCTTCGTACTGCGACACGGTCATGTTGTTTTGCTCCAACTTGATAAATTCCACCTCCTTCATGTGACGAATGCTTTTGGGAAAGTGCTTGTCATTAAACAGCTCTTGGAACTTCTCCCAAGACATCTTGAGTGCGTCAGGCTGGGTACGTTTTACAGATTCCCACCAATGATCTGCCTCTTCACGCAACATAAAGGTGGCAAAGGGAACCTTTTGCTCCTTAAGCATCCCAAGACATCAAATATCTGGGTGATCTGCTTTTACCACGTCTCTGCCTTAAGTGGTTTTGGCTTTCCCAAAAACTCTGGTGGTCACAGCTCCTTGAATTGCTTAGCGGTGACGAACCGTGGGTTGCCATTGTTTCCTCCTGCATTATGAACAGGAGCTGCCTTCGCCTGATGTTGCATGAATTCTAAAAACTCCTAAACGTACTGTCGTTCGTCAATTGATCAGTGTTGTTGTTTACAGGAGGATTATCGCCATCCTGTTGCACATTGTCCAGATTATTGATCTGTGGAGACTCAGCGGTGTACTGTGCTCTATTGCTTATCTCAACATTTTTAGATGCCATTTTCAAATACTACAACAAAACAAGGGTTAATTAACATATCACATATTATCCCTATACTCTGACCGACCAATTAAATTCCAAATAAACTTAGGTAGGTCATACTAGCGAAGGAATTCCCCGTCTCTCCCCTCCTAGTTCTTATCTCTCATCTCAGCCAGGGATCATATCCCTAAGCTTTGATACCAACTGTGACGCCACCAAAATAGATATACATCACCTATTCTAAGTCGCCAAATACATGGTACACAATACAAATACATTCTTTAATATACAACAAGAGAGCTGTGAGTTTTAATACAAATACTGTCTTTTAGACAATATCCACTCTCAAAATAAGTCCTCATTACATTTAATGTCACACTATTTAACAGAATAGTGAGGACTACTAATACTATCATCTGGACCGTCACTCCGTTCCCCGACTCGTCCCAGCTATATTCTCATTTCCTGAAGAGAACAGTGAAATAACGGGTGAGCTCAACTAGCCCAGTAAGAAATATTATGACTAAGATAATGCAAAATAAATTATCATTAGTCTTCAATAATGTTAAACTGATAAAATACAATAGACATCAAGTTTAACTGCAGCGGACCAAGCAATCCATTAAAAGAGTCAAGTAGAGAACAAAATCTACTATCTTTTATGATTTAAAAGTTTTTCATGACTTTTATCGCTGAGACTCAGCTTAATAAATAATCCACATCATCCCTGCACTACGGCCAAGGATATTCTTTAGTATCAGAACCACAAATTATCCATGCATCACAGCCAAGGATATTCGTGTATTCATCAATGGTCATGATCATGCCAATAATTGTCCATCAATGCACTACGGGCCAATGAGGACTTTTACCACATCATTTGTAACATTACGGTCATGATTATACCGAATAATCCCTGGTCATAATCATACCAAGTCCATCTATGCACTACAGGCCACAGATGACTTTAAAAAAATATAAACATGAGGATGATGACAATGATATAAGAATTCAATTAAACAAGTTCAAGAATTAATTTATTCAGGAACTAATAACGTCTAAGTTGTCAACATGATACTGCTTTGTGTAGTAAAATTCAAGAATGCTCAGAAGAATATTTTTATGAAAAGATACTGGATGAAGCGCAAATATCAAGGATATTCTACTAATTTCATGGAGTATAGAAGTCAAAACTTTAACCAACTTAGTATAATAAAGAATGGAATAACAAAAGAAATCACCATGCATGCAGTACTTTGCATAGACAGATTATTCCAACAGAATAATAATAACGGAACTAGGTCAGGCAAAATTTGCACCGACAGGATGTTCCAACAGAATACTAAAGACGGAGCCAGGTCTGGTGTAAAACACACAGACATGATGTTCCAACAGAATAATAATAAAGACGGAACCAGGTCCGGTGTAAAACACACATACAGGATGTTCCAATAAAATAATAATAAAGACAGAACCAGGTCCAGTGTAAAACACACAAACAGGATGTTCTAATAGAATAATAGAAGAATGTTACCAAGCATAGGGTAGACCGCGTATATAGGTTATTCCAACAGAATAATAAAGATGGAACCAGGTCCGGCGTAAAACGCACAGACAGGATATTCCAACAGAATAATAAAGACGGAACCAGGTCCAGCGTAAAACGCACAGACAGGATATTCCAACAGAATAATAAAGACGGAACCAGAAGAATTTCACCAAGTATAGGGTAGTCCACGTATACAGGTTATTCCAACAGAATAATAAATAATGGAATAACAGAAGTTCTTTTCATGAATACAAAAGAAATAATACCCTTTACCGTAAAAGAAACAGAATATAGAAAAAGAAAGGTAGCAGACTTCTCTTCTTCTTTCTCTCAATAGATTTCTCTCTCTAGAGTTTTAGTGAATTCGTAAGAAATAATGAAGGAATGAGCTTCTATTTATAGAAGAATGGAAGTGTACTGTTTATGAACGAATTATTTCTTCAACCAAATACAATAAAGTCAATCAACTAACCAATAAAATCACAACAAAATTAAAATATAATACATACATATATATATATATATATATATATATATATATATATATATATAAACACATGTTTTCAACTTATATATATCAATATTATATATACACCACTTAATTTTTCTCCCCCATAACCAACATCAATCCCCCACCCACCCAAAAATTAATTTCACTACACTCTTACACATCACTATCACGCTACCACTTTTCCATCATTTTCCACTCACACACACATCACACACCTATCACTTTCACATATCACTATCTCCCAGTATATACTCAATACATACATATACTTACATACGTATACTCTTCCATTTCCAAAATCATTTTTCCAACACATACGGGCCCCACATGTGGCCCCCACCTTTAAATAATTTTGACCGATTATTTTAAAAAATGGGTAAATAGGAATCCATAAAATAAGCAAACTTCATAAAATTCACCTTAATAATTTTAACAACATTTATCATCTTTATTATAATTCACAATATTAATCGACCAGGTCGTTCCCAGGAAAGAGGGGGCTTTCCAATAAGGATTTTTCCCTATTGGTGCGCAATTAGGTGACCAAACCTCTCCTTGACAGAACTTCTAGACATCGTTAATATTACAAATAATAATATTAATAACTTTGTCGTCTCAATTATTGATTTTAACAATATATAAAATATCGACAATAATTGAATCAAATAACGTGAGATACTATGCAACAATTACTATAGCAATAATTGAACAAAACTGAATGACTTCTCACGTAAGCATCAATAATCAATACCGTGTGCTACTATGCAACCACGCGTATTACTATACTTTTACTACCGAGTAGTTCTACAGTATTAACGGTAAAACTTCCGCCGTTATTTTTATAAAATATTTTTGTCGTTTTCTCAATCAGACAATAATTTCGTTGTGGGGTCTACCAATGATTGCGTCGTTGTACGAATATTCCTCGACAAAAAGAATATTCCTCGACCAATCGAATATTATACAACAATTTGCATAATTTGCAAAATTTATAAATACTACCCACAACTATAACATTATATCAAATCCACACCATAATATTCAAAAAAATATTTCGAGAAATTTAAACCTTTATTCATAAAATCTGGGGTCTCACACCTAATATACAAATCAAATATAGATGCAAGAATGTAAGCAAGTATACAACGAAAAGTGGAAGAACACTTAACGCTCAACTCTACGATCTAGAAAGAAAGCTTGTTCAACTACTCAATTCTTTAGAACACATGCTTAACAACAACTGAGTAGCCCAACCCAAAGAACTCAACTCTCATCAAGTGTATTCCAAGTCTACTGGACTTGAAGAGTAAAGACATCCTTAGTGGATTTCCTACTCGAGGAGTAGAAGAGTGGACTAGGAGCCCTGAGTGCTCTAAACCACTTAAATTCTCTGTGTCTTTTATATTCTTGCTTTAACTTCTATATTTGTTATAACTATATGTTAACTATTAACTCAGTTTAACTTAAAGGGGAACAAACAAATCATATATTCCGTTGTAATTGATTAACAAATCTAATAAAGTATTTTGAAAAAGAAATTTTAAAATATCTATTCACCCCCCCTTCTAGATAACTATTGTGCCTTTGGGAACTAACAATTGGTATCAGAGCAGGTTCTCTTAATCAGCCTACAAAGCTTGAGTAGATCCAATGGCACATCTGATAAGTGAATCAAAGACTGGAGGAGGCAGCAAGCCACCAATGTGCAATAAAGATAAATTTGCTAACTAGAAAGTTCATATGCAAGCATACATGAACTCAATAGATGAAGAGCTATTTGAAACTGTCATGGATGGGCCCTACATTTTAACAAAGCTCGCACCAACTCCAGAATATCCAAATAGAGTTCAAATCAAGGTTAAAGCTGAGTGGAATGACAATGAAAAGAAAGCTATCCAACTAGACAAAAAGGCCAAGAACATCTTGTTCCAATCTTTAGAAGATGATCTGTTCGAGAATGTGGTCAACAACAAAACTGCCAAGGAAGTATGGGAAGCATTGTTCATTATGCACGAAGGAACTGAAGAAGTCAGAGAAAACAATTAATCTCTTCTGACTCAACAATATAAAATGTTTGCCCATGTTCCAGGGGAAAATATCATTTCCACTTATGAAAGATTCAATATTCTGCTCAACTCTCTTTGAGCTTTTGGAAAGATCTATCCAAACAAAGATCTGATCATAAAGTTCATGAGAGCTTTGCCAAGAAAGTGGGATGCTAAAACTACTGCCATCAGAGAATCAAAGAATCTCCATGAAATGACCGTTCAACAACTCTATGACAACCTTCTCACCTATGAACTGGAGATGACTCAACGAGCAGAGACTCTATCTGAAGGAAGAAAGAAGGATAAAGGAGTTGCTCTCAAAGTAACAGATACCATCTCCAAAGCTCATACTGAAAATGACTCTGACTCGGAGGAAGATGATGACGAGGATATTGCAATGTTAGTAAGAAGACTCCAGAGGTTCATACGTAAAGGCAGAAGCAAAAAACCTAAGAGATTCAACAACAACTACAACCAGGAGCAGATAAATGACTTATGCTACAACTGTAAGAAGCCTAATCATTTCATTGTAAACTGTAACAAACCTCTTAGAGAGGAACTGAAGAGGAAAAAAAATCCAAAAAAAGAGTTCAAAGGCAACAAGAGGCTCCAAAAGAAAGATAAAGGTTTTGTGGCCGGAGGATCATGGAGTGACTCAGACAATGACACAACTCCTGAGTTAGGAGATGATGAAGATCCTCAAGTAGCAATTCTGTTTCTCATGGCCAAAAATGCAAAGGATAAGAAAAGCACCAACAATCATGAAGTATCGATGAGGTATTTGACTTTAACACTCCTGATGTAGATATTGATGATTTAAGAACTGCACTACATGGCATAACATCTGATCTGCATCAATACATGAAATGGTTCAGAGTCCTATCTAAAGATTATTCTCTTCTTCAAAAAGAGAAAGAGAAAGTTCAAGAAGAACTAGAAACAACTCTTCTAAGTGTTAACTCCCTCTCTAAACTTGAAGCTGCGAATAAACTCTTAAGATAGACCAATGAACTTAATGCACAAAGAGAGTCAAATCTAACCTCTAAGATTGAGGAACTAGAAAAGACAATCTTAATGTGGAATAAATCATCTTCATCCATGGACTCCGTGATCTCCAGTCAGAGAAGTGCATCTGACATAACAGGTTTAGGTTTTGGGGAATCCACCTCAAAACCACATGTGGAAAAGTTAAAGGAAACTAAAATCAGCAGTGCTTCAAATGTGACACCCCCAAATTCGGTACTTAAATTTCCATATGATTTGGTGTTCACTATTCAAATATCATATATCTATCTACCCATAATAAATGAAAATATTAATAGATAGAAGTCAATCCTCTCCTTAAGGACTTACATCATCTGAATTAAATACATCAATCCCATGTCATACTAACCTTAAATCTTAACTGCAGAAACATAAATAATTTATAGTCTTACACAACATCAACATAAGTCTTAACACGTAAATTTAACATCACATAAAATAACAAGTCTTCATTTACATCACTTGTTAATCTTTCCCTTACCCTTGCTAGTAGAAGGCTCGTCGGATCTTTCGTTCTTAATTGCAATGTTACTATTACTCAAGAATGAGCACGATTGCCCACAAGTATAACTGTAACGACCCCAAAATTCATACAATTTAATTCTCAACTTCAGTCGTTAATAATACATTCAACCTTTAATTTTACATCATTAAACGATAATACAACCATTGAAATTTGAGGAATAATTAAAATTTTCTATTACAAACTATCCTCGTTCCCAAAACCTTCAACCTTTACATCTAAATATCTCAGAATCATTTTAATACTACAATAGTTTACATTCGCAAAACAATATTATAATTACAACATTAATACATTTACCGAAACATTAGACATGGTTTACAAGAATAACAACTTAGCTAGGATATTAAATCTTCATATATCACTTTTGACCCATAACAATCAAGTAGCACATAGCGTTACCTTCAATTCTTGAATCTGCAAAAATGGTTATTTGCAAGAATGAGCTCGACAGCTCAGCAAAATATAACAGTTTTCATGCATCACGTAACGCATAATAACATGCTCAACATACAAGAATAATCATAAACAATGATGTAGTTCACATAACAACAATAAAGATTGAGTTCCTTACTCAATCAACATTCATAGTTCAATCATCATAGTCATAGATTGACTTTAACATTTCAGACTTTTGACATATATAATACATCATACACTAAAATTTTAAAGCAGATCATCATCAAGTTCACATAACAAAAAGGAACTGAAAGACTCGCCTTTACCGGCGTTTTACCAACACACTAATACTTCGCGTCCTTGCACAACCTACACTGTATGTGAGATTGATAATAAATGAAATCAATAATCAATCACATGGTCAAATTTATTCTAAGACCTTACTTTATCTTATTATCCTTTATAATATCTTTATAGACATCTAACAGTGTTTTATATGCAACTCAGTTTTATTTTCATTTTCATCACCACACATGCTAGACTATCTCACTTGTAGTTTAATGTGCGTATATAACACCATTTTATTTTACCAATTTGGTTTCAAAAATGCATATTCAACACATTGTTTACATGTTTAATTTTCATTCATAAATCAAAAATTACCCTTTTCGATTTTTTTCCATTATTATTCTTGTATTATCATCTTTTCATACTTAGATATCCAATATTAGCCATTAGTTAGACACTTTGTATACCAAAGTTTAGAAACACTATTACTTTTAGGCATTTTATCGAGCACGTTGTGTGCACACATTAACTTATCACAACTCTTGATCTTAAATGGTTAATTATGAATAGAATATGATAACACATATCTATATTCACTACATATGTCAAAACATATTTTTAATTATCAAAATATACCATCACCCAAAATCTTAATTCAAACATAATTATAAAACTCATCTTCACGATTTTTTTAACAAAACGTTGCTTTCGTTTTTAACGTATCTCCTTCGTTACATGTCCGTTTTTGTTCCTTCTTATATAGAATTAACCCTTACTCAGTGTACTACAGCCTCATCTAGGCCTTAAAGTCAGACCCTTATCCATCTAAACCAGATTCTGTAATTCATCAACTAGTGTAGAAAATTTCATTTTCTGGACATCCTTACTAAACATTTTATTTCGGACATGATCCGTTCCATAAAATGGCACAATCCCCAAAGTCCAGCTAGTAAACTTCCATATCTACAACTTTGCAATTTTATGTTTCGTCAGATTCAAAACACACGAATTTATATGAATTTTTCAAAGTCAGAAACCGTAACAGTTTTGATTTTCTGGACAGATTATTTTCCCTTCAGACCAGCCTTACTAAAACAGACATTGCAAGAAATCTACAAAGAGTTTTCATGTGATTCCACTTTCAGAATATAGCTTACTTCCATATCTTCGATTTGATATAAGGCTTACTTTCTAACTCATTATACCCAAAGAGATATGAATTTCACAAGATATGTCCACAATTACTCAAAACCTACGAATTTTGTTCTTCAAATTTTCTTTCCATTTCATTTTCTTTCTTGAATCCTCTTGTTTGATTCTTGATAATCTAAGATTAAACCAATACAAACAAGATTAAGCATGATCTATTACCCTAGAACATAAATCTACCCAAAAATCAAAGATTAAATAAGAGTTTAGAAATTACCTTCTTCTAGCTTTTTCTTCTTCTTCTTCTAGCTCATCTCAATTCCTCTATTTCTATCTCTCTAAATTTCTCAATACAACTTCTATATAACAATTATCCTACATTATGAAGAACATAAAAATATAATTAAAACAAGAAATTTAGATTATAGCCTTATTAGTATGAATTTAAAAGAGAGATGAAGATGATGATGATGGGGCTTGTTTTGTCTTCTCAAAGCTTTCCCTTCTTCTTCTTTTTCTTCCTCTTCTTCTTCTCCTACAACTCTCTCTAACTCTCTTCTTCTTTCTTTTGTTTGTTTTCTAAAACTAACATACTAACTTGTAGTATATACATATAATATACAATACTAGTAATATATAATATATGTAACTCCTAGTAATTATTAGATATACTAATTATTAG
The DNA here is from genome assembly GCA_016801055.1 of Panax notoginseng. NCBI lineage: Eukaryota > Viridiplantae > Streptophyta > Magnoliopsida > Apiales > Araliaceae > Panax > Panax notoginseng. The sequence continues at coordinate 107,444,600 of CM029018.1, forward strand.
TTAATACATAGGTTACACCAACTTGAGCTTGAAAAGCCTAAGACCATGTTTGCAAATACTTATTATTTTAATTAATCAATAGCTTAACATCAATCAATCTCATCAAATTGTCACATAATTATATTTACTTGTTAATTATAATTTCGTGTAATAATCATCACATAACTCATCAAATTTAATTATCTCAATTAAATTAGAACTATAACATAAAATTATTATATTAATTAAATTAAATACTAAATATTCATTTAATTAATCTACTACACTTAATTACATTACTCTATAATCAAAATAAAATTTATTTATTTACTCAATAAATAATTCAATTAAATATTTATATATATATTAAAATTAATATATAACATTCTCTTCACATCAATTCATATATTCTACAATATATGACATACACACACTCACACCCGACATATCTCATAAATAATACTTTTATTTATAAAATTCTCATTTATAAATTCTAAAAATCTGGGATGTCACATCCTTCCCTCCTTATAAGAATTTCGTCCTCGGAATCACCGAAACCCTACCTTACTCAGGTTTTCCTCAAATCTATTCATTGAATAACTTCAACACATTACCTTAATATATGTTTTATATTTTCTACTCTCATCATTCTTGATAATAAATTCTTATAAGTTTTATTTCATAACATTTAGTTAGACTCAATTATATTTGAGTATTACATATTCTTTGACCCGTTCATTATCTTTCTCTAAGGATCATTATCATATACTATATGATCAAACTCTCGGGACATTACATTCACCCATTCTTCAAAGAATTTTGTCCTCAAAATTTTTATTTATTAATCTTTATTCAGTCAATCTATCAAAATAGATTTTTACATTAATACTTTATTCAGTCATTGGGTTCTATAACCACTTCCTTTCCACAAAGATCTTTCTACAATTATTAACTTTTCTATTAAAAGTTTTACATTATTCTTTGATAACTCATCTCCTTCTCATATCAACACTTCTTTTCTCACTTATTCAATATATTCATCATTCAGTGTCGCATCCTACGACTTACTTCTTTCTAAGGAATATCATCCTTACCATATTCGCCTTTTAGAATAGCAAGAATCTTCTATAATTGCTCAATAATTAGGAAGTAGTATGAATAACTCAGAAATTTAAAAGATTCCAAATCATGCTGAGGGGTCACAAGACCGTGAACTCTATTCTCAGTTTACTAGTGCTTCAACTCAATCCTTCACATTGCAAACCAGAGTGTTTATCAATCACAAAGACTGAAAACACCCGCCTTACGTACACTAGGTGGCCAGCCTATTGTACCACTACGTTGGGCCGCAACGTAGTGTTTTGTAATGACTATATGCGTTACGCTTGGAACCATTGTCCCCGAAAACATGTCCCCTTATAGGGTTGTTCACCTCAGTTTTTCAACATCTGAATCTGCACCAAAATAATTTGGTTTGGCATAACTTTTTAATAAACGCTTAAATTTCATGAACATCTTTCAATATTCGTCTAGCTATATCAAATAGCATAGACCTCTACAACAATTCGGACATCAACTGAAATATACATATACATACATAAATATGAATTCTCATATCTTTAAGAAATCTTAAAAATCTTTTTGTGACGTCATGATACCGCACTGTATTTACAGTCCGTTGAGGATTCCGTTATTTGGTGATTTATCATACTACATCATACCATAATGGGCTGACGATTCTTAGATCACATCCAACACTAGGTAATACTGCATTGATGACTCCATCGTTTTTATCATCTTTGCACCAGGTTACATGATGCATTAATGATATAAAATACATTTTGATATATTGCAAATCATTTTTGTCTGGCCGAAACAATTAGCATAGATATACGAATAACAGTATTGTTGTTAAAACTCATTGGTTCCATCATTTGATCCAATATTTTTTAAGAAAATAGAAGTGTAAACATCAGCACGAAGTCAATAAATTTTAAAAGTCTAGCATAGCTAGTAGATTTAGAGTACCTATGCTTCCACCATCAACTCCACTTTCTATAATGATCCATTGCTTAACAGGTCTATCTATTCCTATCATCCTCAATACTCTATTTACACTTATCTATACCCAGTTCGTCAAACTTACCACACGTTATGAGTCTAGGAATATGCCACAATCATATGAGTTTAAGAACTTATCCTAGTCAGACCATAGGCGTCCATTCGCTGAGGGGTTCAAAAATATACCATATAATTATGAGTCACGAACCTACCATAAGTATGAGTTTTAAGAACTCGCACTTAACCTTATAATATTTGCTAACTATACTCTACCTATCTGTTATACACATGAAAAAAGAATCACCTTCTCAACAGGCATATAGCAAATAGCGCGATACAAACATTCCAATGATTATCAATGTGATAAACTGAGTGCAAGCACAAAACCCTTGCCCATACAAAGGTTTGTACAACTCAGCTATCACATGAGTCCTCAATTGAAATCCCACCTAACTCTATCTTGCTTATAACTTGCACTTTGCTCGATACGAATTCCTCGTATCACATTATCTATAACTCCTCTTGAGTTATCTAGTACTATTTCATATTACTCCATCTTCATAGCATTAAGCTATAATTATTCAAATATTATAGACCATCTTTCTTTTATAACTTAAACAGACCACGTCGTGATCTTATTCTATAATCATCTCCCTTAAAATTCTTTTCTTAACTCGTGATCGTTTTGTTTTACGATCCTCTTTCTTTCTCTTTTTCATCATTTACGACATTATTCGTTATCTTGACTTTTGGAGTTAGGAAACTCCCATTTCTTATCTTTATATCTCTTCAAGATTCTTCCTTGAATCTTCTTGTTTATATAACAATTCTTCCTTTAAGAATTTCTAACTTCATTTACATTGCTCAACATTTCATTCAAGTTCTACACTTTCATCATATGTATCCACTTTCTATACTTGGTACACATCGAGTCTCTACCGGTTTTAATATGGTACACTGAGTGGTTTCCCACAAACAACCAACAAACTAGGTTCCGAGTTGCTAGTTCGTATATACCTCCGCTCTATGAAGGAATCGTTTAGCCCAGATATCATACATCAACAACGAAAGAGTACAATTGCACCACTTAGATATAACTCTCTATTCTTAACTTTTTTATCATTCTCTTTTTTATAGACATTGTCGATTTATTATCACCTTACATCCTTATTATTGGAGTTGGGTAACCCCACATTCATATTCCTTATAACTCTACGAGATTCTTCTTTGAATCATTTCACGCAAGTTTTATCCCTTCTTTATATGTTTCTTACATTACTTCTTATTGTTCAAACTCTAGTTGAGCTTATTCGTTCCTTATCTTCACCTATCTTCTCTAAGGTTATAGCCTAAGGTACTCTTACCTAAGGTTTCTAACCTATCAGCTTTGATACCAAATTTAACGACCACAAAATTTATACAATTTAATTCTTGACTTCAGTCGTTAATAATACATTCAATCTTTAATTCTACATCATTAAACGATAATACAACCATTGAAATTTGTGGAATAATTAAAATTTTCTATTACAAACTATCCTCGTTCCCAAAACCTTCAACCTTTACATCTAAATATCTCAGAATCATTTTAATACTACAATAGTTTACATTCGCAAAACAATATTATAATTACAACATTAATACATTTACCGAAACATTAGACATGGTTTACAAGAATAACAACTTAGCTAGGATATTAAATCTTCATATATCACTTTTGACCCATAACAATCAAGTAGCACATAGCGTTACCTTCAATTCTTGAATCTGCAAAAATGGTTATTTGCAAGAATGAGCTCGACAACTCAGCAAAATCTAACAGTTTTCATGCATCACGTAACGCATAATAACATGCTCAACATACAAGAATAATCATAAACAATGATGTAGTTCACATAACAACTATAAAGATTGAGTTCCTTACTCAATCAACATTCATAGTTCAATCATCATAGTCATAGATTGACTTTAACATTTCAGACTTTTGACATATATAATACATCATACACTAAAATTTTAAAGCATATCATCATCAAGTTCACATAGCAAAAAGGAACTGAAAGACTCGCCTTTACCAGCGTTTTACCAACACGCTAATACTTCGCGTCCTTGCACAACCTACACTGTATGTGAGATTGATAATAAATGAAATCAATAATCAATCACATGGTCAAATTTATTCTAAGACCTTACTTTATCTTATTATCCTTTATAATATCTTTATAGACATCTAACTGTGTTTTATATGCAACTCAGTTTTATTTTCATTTTCATCACCACACATGCTAGACTATCTCACTTGTAGTTTAATGTTCGTATATAACACCATTTTATTTTACCAATTTGGTTTCAAAAATGCATATTCAACACATTGTTTACATGTTTAATTTTCCTTCATAAATCAAAAATTACCCTTTTCGATTTCTTTTCATTATTATTCTTGTATTATCATCTTTTCATACTTAGATATCCAATATTAGCCATTAGTTAGACACTTTGTATACCAAAGTTTAGAAACACTATTACTTTTAGGCATTTTATCGAGCACGTTATGTGCACACATTAACTTATCACAACTCTTGATCTTAAATGGTTAATTATGAATAGAATATGATAACACATATCTATATTCACTACATATGTCAAAACATATTTTTAATTATCAAAATATACCATCACCCAAAATCTTAATTCAAACATAATTATAAAACTCATCTTCACGATTTTTTTAACAAAACGTTGCTTTCGTTTTTAACGTATCTCCTTCGTTACATGTCCGTTTTTGTTCCTTCTTATATAGAATTAACCCTTACTCAGTGTACTACAGCCTCATCTAGGCCTTAAAGTCAGACCCTTATCCATCTAAACCAGATTCTGCAATTCATCAACTAGTGTATAAAATTTTATTTTCTGGACATCCTTACTAAACATTTTATTTCGGACATGATCCGTTCCATAAAATGGCACAATCCCCAAAGTCTAGCTAGTAAACTTCCATATCTATAACTTTGCAGTTTTAAGTTTCATCAGATTCAAAACACACGAATTTATATGAATTTTTCAAAGTCAGAAACCGTAACAGTTTTGATTTTCTGGACATATTATTTTCCCTTCAGACCAGCCTTACTAAAACAGACATTGCAAGAAATCTACAAAGAGTTTTCATGTGATTCCACTTTCAGAATATAGCTTACTTCCATATCTTCGATTTGATATAAGGCTTACTTTCTAACTCATTATACCCAAAGAGATATGAATTTCACAAGATATGTCCACAATTACTCAAAACCTACGAATTTTGTTCTTCAAATTTTCTTTCCATTTCATTTTCTTTCTTGAATCCTCTTGTTTGATTCCTGATAATCCAAGATTAAACCAATACAAACAAGATTAAGCATGATCTATTACCCTAGAATATAAATCTACCCAAAAATCAAAGATTAAATAAGAGTTTAGAAGTTACCTTCTTCTAGCTTTTTCTTCTTCTTCTTCTAGCTCATCTCAATTCCTCTATTTCTATCTCTCTCAATTTCTCAATACAACTTCTATATAACCATTATCCTACATTATGAAGAACATAAAAATATAATTAAAATAAGAAATTTTGATTATAGCCTTATTAGTATGAATTTAAAAGAGAGATGAAGATGATGATGATGATGGGGCTTGTTTTGTCTTCTCAAAGCTTTCCCTTCTTCTTCTTTTTCTTCCTCTTCTTCTTCTCCTACAACTCTCTATAACTCTCTTCTTCTTTCTTTTGTTTGTTTTCTAAAACTAACATACTAACTTGTAGTATATACATATAATATACAATACTAGTAATATATAATATATGTAACTCCTAGTAATTATTAGATATACTAATTATTAGTTAATACATATGTTACACCAACTTGAGCTTGGAAAGCCTAAGACCATGTTTGCAAATACTCATTATTTTAATTAATTAATAGCTTAATATCAATCAATCTCATCAAATTGTCACATAATTATATTTACTTGTTAATTATAATTTCGTGTAACAATCATCACATAACTCATCAAATTTAATTATCTCAATTAAATTAGAACTATAACATAAAATTATTATATTAATTAAATTAAATACTAAATATTCATTTAATTAATCTACTACACTTAATTACATTACTCTATAATCAAAATAAAATTTATTTATTTACTCAATAAATAATTCAATTAAATATTTATATATATTAAAATTAATATATAACATTCTCTTCACATCAATTCATATATTCTACAATATATGACATACACGCACTCACACCCGACATATCTCATAAATAATACTTTTATTTATAAAATTCTCATTAATAAATTCTAAAAATCTGGGATGTCACAATAACAATGAAATAACAATATAATAACATACAAGTGAATCAAAGACTTCTGAAATAAAACTCAACTTTTGAATCAAGAATGGATAATAAGAATCAAAAGAATTCCGAGGGTCATAAAACCTTGAACTATGTCCTAGGTATCAAGGGTTAGACTTAAAACCTTTAACAGTCATAAGACTATGGACTCTTCTTCTAATACTTAGGGGGATCAGTATTTAGTACCATACTGTGCACATTATCTTAACTCTAACACATAAGTAATTCCTATACAGGGTTGTTCATCTCAGTTTGACATTAGAGTCCGCACCAAAAGAAGTTTGGTTTGGATAAATCAATAAGGATTATGAAATTTAGAACGTTAATCAACTATGGACTAGTTGAATCAATAAGGATTCACTAGTCTAGCAAGGTTCAACAATAAATGATATTTAAATTGAATAACAATCTCAAGAGGTATATAATAGAACAATTATTGTATAACAGAATCATACTTTGAAAAGATAAATAATCTTTAACATAACAAATTGAACTGATTAATAATAAAGAGAATTTACTCGACGAAATTTATAAACTTGAATAATGATAACAAGTAAGGTTAGGAAACTTACATCGTGCGTAGATTACACGTTAATTATACTCGTTCCTTGATTTAATCCTACATACCATTTCCATTCACAACTCTAGTTAATTATAATGTAACTAGTCATCATAAGTTCATTCTTTTTGTCTAACTCGGATTATGACCATACTTAATCAATTTATCGTACTTATTGTCAAACAATTTACACTTCACAAATAATAAGCTAATTATGTATTTAATAATTCAATCCACATGCAATTATGTTATTGACGTGATAAGAATCTAATTTAACATCTCATTATACTTCTAACATACTTTTATATTCATTAGATTAGGTTAATAACTCATTAATAGGCTTGAACACTTAAATTTTTTTATTTCTGGACAATCTGCTAAGTGGCGCTGCGGCGCCACTGCTATACTGGTTCTTGGCGCTGTGGCACCGTGGCGCTGCAGCTTGAAACATGGCGCTGCGGCGCGGGAATTAGGCGTAGAGTTGGCGCCGCGGCGCGAAACTCCAGTTTCTGAATTTCCAGTTCGCGAAGAACACAGAAACATGCGAAATTATCATTACATGATCATTAAATTCATCAAATTAAACATACCCACATACTATAATTCGTACATAATCATTACCCAACCTTTATAGAGTGACTTTAACCAATTAAAACACATAATTACAGAATTAACACATGCAATTTCACTGTTCTTGGTGTTCTTGAAGGTTTCGAATACAAAACATGAAATTCAACACTACGAGTTCGTTATAACACCGAATCATTTCATTTAAAGTTTGGTCTCTTCATTTTAATGTATATAATTATATACGAGTGTGAATTTTACAAAACAATATATGTTTGACATATTAAATTTACGTATAAGGGCCATATGGCCATATTTATATACTCTGTAAATTTTGAAGCAATAATATATGTTATAATATTGTGAAACTGATGATATGGAACCATACAATATATGGTAAAACACATTATAACAACATCTTATCACATATATAAACCCATAATCCCTACCCTTTTCAATTACAGAAGTTTTAACAAAACTTTAAGCCATTTTCATAAAAAAAACTTAAACAACGTAAATAAAATTGGGTTGGAAAAATTACCCAAAGCGTAGAGTGTAGATTAATAAACTCATATGCTTCTTCAATCACTCACTCTTAATCTCCTTCTCAATTTCTCAATTCTCTCTGACAATTTCTCAAACTCTCTCTGATAATATTCCAAACTTAGAAAAAGATGAAAATAAAGAAGACGTATTAATAAAAGAACTGACGCGCAGAGTGGTGGTCAGTTAACCCCTCATGGGTTAACTGCTACAACTCCTCTTAGGGCCTCGTTTGGCTGGTAATAACAGACTCCAAACCATTTAATTTAATAACTCTTTTATACTATAGTTTAAATCATGTCACACCAAATTACATAATAACTCAAATATCTTATTTAATTTAAATTGAATTAAATATAATAATTTCTCATTAATTCACATAGTCATATAATTAATTTTCTCATTAATTATAAAATAATATTAGGTTTATTAAATATTTCTTTTAATTCAATAAACTCACATAATTACATACTTTAAATAATAAAATTTTCCACATTAATTTAATAAATATAACACATATAATTAAATTAATCTATCACAATTGCATCAATTAATTATTTAATCTAATAATTAAATCATCGAAGATACTTATTTAATTCAATAAATATTAAAATTAAATTACAAAAATCTCGTTTGTCACATCTTTTCTCCCTTAAAAGGATTCTATCCCCAGAATCACGACTCAATAAATTTGACCCGTAACATTCTCCCCCTTACAAAGATTCTGTCTCCAGAATCGCTTACACGTAATTTAAGTAAATAAATGAGGGTAATTCTTTATCATATTCTCTTCGAGTTCTCACGTAGCTTATTTAGCGTCGTGGTTCCTCCAAATTACCTTAACAGAAGGTATTACTTTATTTCTGAGAACTTGTTCTTTTCTGTCGACAATTTGAGCAGAAATTTCTTCGTAAGATAAGTCTTTTTCAAAATGTAGGGGTTCGTATTAAATTACATGCTTGTAATTGGGTTTGTAGGGTCGTAATACGAAAACATGAAAGAAGTTGTGGACATTCTCGAGTGCTGGAGGTAGGGCTACCTCATACGTAACTTCTCCGATTCTTCGCAGTACTTCAAATGGTCCAATGAATCTTGGGCTTAATTTTCCTTTCTTTCTGAACCTGAGCTTTTTCTTCCAAGGCGAGACCTTCAAGAATACATAACTACCCGATTCAAACTTAACATTTTTACGATGTGGATCGGCGTATTTCTTCTGCCTATCTTGAGCTGCTACCAGTCTTTTTCGGATCACTTTGACTATTTTTCCTGTCTGCTATACTAATTCTGGGCCTAGTAATTGTCTATCGCCCACTTCATCCCAGAAAAGCGGAGTTCTGCACTTTCTACCGTATAACGCTTCATAAGGCGGCATGCCAATACTAGCGTGGTAATTGTTGTTGTAGCCGAACTCTACGAGCGATAGGTGATCGTCCCAATTACCTTTGAAGTCCATTACACAAGCTCTTGACATATCTTCTAATGTCTGAATCGTTCTCTCGCTCTGTCCATCTAGCTGAAGGTGATATGTTGTACTCATTCGCAATTGCGTACCCATGCATTCTTGTAAACGTTTCCAGAAGTTCGATGTAAAGCGCGGATCCCTATTGGAAATAATTGACACCGAAACTCCGTGTCGTGAAATAATCTCTTTCACATATAACCTCGCTAACTGATCTAAGTTGAATCTAATTTTGATCAGAAGGAAATGAGCGAATTTCATTAGTCGGTCAACGATAACCCATACTGCGTCGTAGCCTTTCTGAGTCGTCGGAAGGCCAACCACGAAGTCCATTGTAATATGTTCCCATTTCAATTCAGGGATCTCCAACAGTTGTAGTAATCCACTCGGTCTCTGATGTTCTGCTTTCACTTTCTGACAGGTTAGACATTTGGCAACACACTCTGCAATATCTCGTTTCAAATTAGGCCACAAGAAATATTGTCGAAGATCTTGGTACATCTTGGTACTACCAGTGTGAATCGAATATCGTGAGCTATGAGCCTCGCTCAAAATGTCTTCCTTAATCTCTGGTACTGGCGGTACCCAAATTCTACTTTCAAATCTCAGTATTCCTTCTTTGTCCATCTTAAATCTCGGTTTAGTTCCTTCAGATATCTTCCTTATTACCTTTTTGTATTCATCATCCTGAAGTTGAGCCTTCTTAACTTTATCCAGTAGGGTTGTACCAGATTGCATCTGAAACAGTTTCTCATCTATTTCCATAGGATAATTCACTTCTAACTCCAACTTCTCCATTGCTAAAATCAATTCCTTCTAAGCGGTAAACATCATCATCTTCTCCCGACCCTTTCTACTTAAAGCGTTGGCAACCACGTTTGCCTTACCCGGATGGCATAAAATCTCACAATCGTAGTCCATAATTAATTCCAACCACCTGCTTTGGCGCATATTCAATTCTTTCTATGTAAAAATATATTTCAGACTCTTGTGGTCTGTATATATTTCATACTTCTCCCCGTAGAGATAGTGCCTCTAGATTTTCAAAGCAAAAACCACTGCAGCTAACTCCAAGTCGTGGGTCGGATACCCCTTCTCGTAATCTTTCAATTATCGTGATGCATACGCAATGACTCTACCATTTTGCATTAGCACACAACCAAGTCCTTTATGCGACACATCACTATAAACAACAAAATTTCCTATATCATCCGAAAGAGATAACACAGGTGTCGTACTCAACCTCTTCTTAAGTTCCTGGAAGCTTTCCTCACACTTCTTCGTCCAAACAAATTTCACAGCTTTTAAAGTCAAATTTGTTAACTGAGTTACGATCTTGGAAAAGTCTTGAATGAATCTTTTGTAATATCCTGTCAATCCAAGAAAACTTTGTACTTCTGATGGCGTCCTCGGCTGATCTCAGTTAATTACGGCTTCGATTTTGGATGGATCTATCGAAATTCCATCTTTATCGATCACATGCCCAAGAAATTATACCCGCTGGATCCAGAATTCGCATTTCAAAAACTTGGCATACAACTTCTCCCTTCTCAACACTTCCAACGTTAATCTCAAATGCTCTTCATGTTCTTCCTTGGTTTTTGAAAATACCAAAATATCTTCTATAAATACCACTACGAACTTGTCCAAAAACGGCTTGAACACACCATTCATTAAGCCCATAAATGCTGCAGGAGCATTCGTTAGACCAAATGACATTACCTAAAATTCATAGTGACCATATCATGTTTTGAACGCTGTCTTCGGTACATCCTCTGGTCTCACCTTCAGTTGATGATAACCACTCCTCAAGTCTATCTTTGAAAAGTATCTTGCTCCCTTCAATTGATTGAACATGTCATCGATCCTCGGTAATGCATATCTATTCTTAATTGTGACCTTATTCAGTTCTCTATAATCAATGCAAAGTCGCATCGTCCCGTCCTTCTTCTTCACAAACAACACCGGCGCTCCCCACGGCGATACGCTTGGTTGAATGTACTTCTTATCCAGTAATTCTTGTAGTTGAACCATCAATTCTTTCATCTTAACTGGTGCCATTCGATACGGTGCCATTCGACATTGGAGCCGTTCCTGGAGCCAAATTGATCACAAATTCGACCTTTCTATCTGGCGGAAGTCCTGACAAATCATCTGGGAATACGTCTGCGAAGTCCCTCACTACTGGTATCGCCTCTACTTTTGGGTTCTCTTTACGACTGTCGACTATGTAAGCTAGATATCCTACACAGCCATGTCTTAACAACTTCCTGGCCTGCATCATCGTCAGACAACTCGCTTGTCTAGGCAACTTACTACCATAAAACATAACCTTTGACGGAGTCATAAGGTTAATACGCTTCTCCTGGCAATCAATTATAGCCCCGTAATTGAATAACCAGTCTATACCCAAAATAACGTCAAATTCTCCAAGTCGAATAGGGATAAGATCTACGTTCATGATATTACCCTTAATATCCACTATACAATTCTTATGTACATACTTAACATAGATTATTTCTCTATTAACAATTTCTATGTTCATGGGGTGTTTCAACTCATCCTTAGGCAATTCTAAATTCTTAGCAAAGTCATCAGATATAAATGAACAAGTAGCACCCGAATCAAATAATACATAAGCATTAACTCAATTGATCGGAATGATACCTGACACCACATCAAGAGACTAAACTACATCCTGTACCGTCATGTTGAATGTCCTGGCGGTCGGTCGGTTGGTTGCGGTTGGTCCTATGATAGTCAGAGCGCTTCCACCGCTGTTTCCCCTATTTCCTCCTGATCCTGCCCCTCTAGATCCCTTCTTAGGATAGCCTCTTGCCAGATGATCCTTTGAGTCACAAGTGAAGCAGGCACCCTTCTTTAGGTTAGGACAGTTAAGTGCTATGTGGCCTTCATGACCACAATTGTAGCACAGTCCTTTACCCTTCATACACACTCCCAAATGAGCTTTCCCGCAGGTCGGGTATGCTTCGATCCTCTTCTTCTGACCTCCTTGCTGATTTCCAGTTGATGAGTTATCATACCATCTTCTCTTCTGATGATTATTGCCTCTTGTGTTACTTCCGCTAGCTTTGTTAATTCCTTCACTTTCACTCTTCTTCTTCTTCTGATCTTGATTATATTTGGTTACTGCATCTCTTCCACCTTCAGCGAGTATAGCTTTCTCCAGTACCCCAGCAAACGTTTTTAATTGAAACATCGACACCTTACTATACAACCACGGCTTCAGGCCTTGTTCAAACCTTCTTGCTTTTCGCTCATCCGTGTGCACTTGATATGTGGCGAACCTCGCCAACTCGTTGAATCTAGCCGCATAATCTGGTATGGACATATTCCCCTGCTTCAACTCTAAAAACTGAACCTCCAATTGGTTCTGCGAGCTGGTCGGGAAATACATCTAAAAAAGCATCTCCATGAACCTCTCCCAGGTAATCATACCTTCTCCTCCACGGACCTTGTTTGCTTGCCACCAATAACTGGCTTCAGATTTCATCATAAATGTTGAAAAAGAGGTCTTCTGATCCTCTCTGACTCTTTCGACCTCAAAAACCTTCTCCATCTCCATAACCCAAGTCTGAGCTTAAATCGGGTTTATGGAGCCTTTAAACTCTGGCGGTCCCACCGCCTTGAAATCCTTAAACGTCGTATTAGGTGGAGCTTGAGGTTGATTATTCATCGTTTCAGCTAGTAAGTTCACCAATTACTGAACGGGGTTAGCATGGGTGTTGTTGTTGTTATTCGTTGATTCTTCCTGAGCCGGTTGACGGTTTTATCTTCTTCTCGACGGCATATTTCTGTTAAAATATATGCTTATTAGATCTTTATTAAATTCTCTAAATAGTTAAGGCTTAACTCAACAATTTAACATAATCACTTAACACATTATCACAAACAACTTGATATATTTATTCAAATCGAAAGTTTTAACATCAAACGATATCATCACTACTATTTACATCAACTATCCCGAGATAAAGAATCTACAGGATTTAAATCTTAACTGCGAAAACATAAACAATTTATAGTCTTACATAACATCAACATAAGTCTTAACACGTAAATTCAACATCACATAAAATAACAAGTCTTCATTTACATCACTTGTTAATCTTTCCCTTGACCTTGCTAGTAGAAGGCTCATCGGATCTTTCGCTCTTAACTGCAATGTTATTATTACGCAAGAGTGAGCACGATTGCCCACAAGTATAACAGTGAAATACCAATATAATAACATGCGAGTGAATTAAAGACTTCTGAAATAAAACTCAACTTTTGAATCAAGAATGGATAATAAGAATCAAAAGAATTCTGAGGGTCATAAGACCTTGAACTATGTCCTAGGTATCAAGGGTTAGACTTGAAACTTTTAACAGTCATAAGACTATGGATTCTTCTTCTCGTACTTAGGGGGATCAGCCCATAGTACCATACTGTGCACAATATCTTAACGTTAACTCATAAGTAATCCCTATACATGTTCATCTCAGTTTGACATTAGAGTCCGCACCAAAAGAAGTTTGGTTTGGATAAATCAATAAGGGTTCTGAAATTTAGAACATTCATCAACTATGGACTAGCTGAATCAATAAGGATTCGCTAGTCTAACAAGGTTCAACAATAAATGATATTTAAATTGAATAACAATCTCAAGAGGTATACAATAGAACAATTATTGTATAATATAATCATACTTTGAAAAGATAAATAATCTTTAACATAAAAAATTGAACTTGATTAATAATAAAGAGAATTTACTCGACGAAATTTATAAACTTGAATAATGATAACAAGTAAGGTTAGGAAACTTGCCTTGTGCGTAGATTACACGTTAATTATACTCGTTCCTTGATTTAATCCTACATACCATTTCCGTTCACAACTCTAGTTAATTAAAATGTTAATAGTCATCATAAGTTCATTCTTTTTGTCTAACTCGAATTATGACCATACTTAATCAATTTATCGTACTTATTGTCACACAATTTACACTTCATAAATAATAAGCTAATTATGCATTTAATAATTCAATTCACATACAATTATGTTATTGACGTGATAAGAATCTAATTTAACATCTCATTATACTTCTAACATACTATTATGTTCATTAGATTAGGTTAATAACTCATTCATAGGCTTGAACACTTAAAGTTTTTCATTTCTGGACAATCTGCTAAGTGGCGCTGCGTCGCCACTGCTATACTGGTTCTTGGCGCTGCGGCGCCGTAGCGCTGCAGCTTGAGACATGGCGCTGCAGCGCGGTGGCACTGTGGCGCAGGAATTAGGCATGGAGTTGGCGCGCGGCGCGAAACTCCAGTTTCTGAATTTCCAGTTCGCGAAGAACACAGAATCAGGCGAAATTATCATTACATGATCATTAAATTCATCAAATTAAACATACCCACATACCAGAATTCGTACATAATTATTACCCAACCTTTATAGAGTGATTTTAACCAGTTAAAACACATAATTACGGAATTAACACATGTAATTTCACTATTCTTGGTGTTCTTGAAGGTTTCGAATACAAAACATGAAATTCAACACTACGGGTTCGTTATAACACCGAATCCTTTCATTTAAAGTTTGGTCTCTTCGTTTTAATGTATATAATTATATATGAGTGTGGATTTTACAAAACAATATATGTTTGACATATTAAATTTATGTATAAGGGCCATATGGCCATATTTATATACTCTGTAAATTTTGAAGCAATAATATACGTTATAATATTGTGAAACTGATGATATGGAACCATACAATATATGGTAAAACATATTATAACAACATCTTATCACATATATAAACCCATAATCCCTACCCTTTTCAATTACAGAAGTTTTAACAAAACTTTAAGCCATTTTCATAAAAAAAACTTAAACAACGTAAATAAAATTGGGTTGGAAAAATTACCCAAAGCGTAGAGTGTAGATTAATAAACTCATATGCTTCTTCAATCACTCACTCTTAATCTCCTTCTCAATTTCTCAATTCTCTCTGACAATTTCTCAAACTCTCTCTGATAATATTCCAAACTTAGAAAAAGATGAAAATAAAGAAGACGTATTAATAAAAGAACTGACACGCAGAGTGGTGGTCAGTTAACCCCTCATGGGTAAGCTGCTACAACTCCTCTTAGGGCCTCGTTTGGCTGGTAATAACAGACTCCAAAGCATTTAATTTAATAACTCTTTTATACTATAGTTTAAATCATGTCACACCAAATTACACAATAACTCAAATATCTTATTTTATTTAAATTGAATCAAATATAATAATTTCTCATTAATTCACATAGTCATATAATTAATTTTCTCATTAATTATAAAATAATATTAGGTTTATTAAATATTTTTTTTAATTCAATAAACTCGCATAATTACATACTTTAAATAATAAAATTTTCCATATTAATTTCATAAATATAACACATATAATTAAATTAATCTATCAAAATTGCATCAATTAATTATTTAATCTAATAATTAAATCATCGAAGATATTTATTTAATTCAATAAATATTAAAATTAAATTATAAAAATCTCGTTTGTCACATCAAACCTTAATAGAAGCATTACATTTGTGAAATCCTCACAGAAGGAAGATCCAGTCTATCCCTGCTCTTTTGATCTAATCTATGCTACAAGGCATAACGGATCCCATATTGTCCTAGGGTTCAGAAAAGAGAAGAGTAACTTAGACACTACTCTCCAATCTTGAAGGGTCGTAAAGTCGAGCAAAATCAACTCCACGAACCAGCCAGGTGGGAATAGTATAGCTAAGTTACACTCTTCACAAATCATGAATCATAAGGACGCATTGAAAAAGAAGAATCAGTATAAAGGAAGGACTACCAGAAATCTACATAATTCCAAATAGAGAAAGAATCCACACACACACACACTCAAGCATGCATCATGGTAGATGTTTTGTATGTGATAGATATGGTCATAAGGATGCAGTATGTTACAATAATATTATGCATACTAAATCCAAAGTCAAGCAGATTTGGGTTCCCAAGGGTACTAACAAGATAGGACCCATGCAAGTATGGGTACGAAAATGAGAGCTTAAACCTCACTGCAGGAACAGAGCTCAATGATCACAACTTAGTACCTGGACAGTGGATACTCACGACACATGACTTGGAACAAAGCCCTCATGTCCGACTTCATAGAGAAATAGGGTCCAACAATCATCTTTGGAGAGAATGGATCTGGCAAGACAAGGTTATGGCTTAGCTGGGAATGATGCAGTGTCCTTCAGTAAAGTAGCCTATGTGGAACGACTAAAGCACAATCTTCTAAGCATAAGCCAACTCTACGACAAGGGTCATCAAGTTACCTTTCTCAACAATCAATGTCAAGTCAGAGATCTGAAGACCTCTTCTATAAAGTTGATCAGAATAAGAGAAGGAAACGTCTATACATAGAAATATGCTTTCTGACTAAAGCCTCTGAAGAAATGAGTTGGTTATAGCATAGAAGGTTGTCTCATCTCAACTTCAAAAGCATGTCAAAACTGGCCTCCAAGGATCTAGTTGCAGGCTTACCCAAGCTCAGCTTTGTCAAGGAAAGGCCATGCAACGCCTGTCAACTTGGAAACAAAGTAGAAGCTCATTCAAAAGTAAAATTGTCAACTCAATTGATAAGCCCCTACAGTTACTTCACATGGATCTATTTGGACCAATTCTAATAACAAGCCTTGGAGAGAGGAGATACTCATTGGTCATAGTGGATGACTACACCAGATTTACATGGGTGTTCTTTCTAAACTCAAAACATGAAACAAGTTTCCAACACATCAAGATGTTCAAGATGGTGATGAACGAGAAAGGGAAGAAAATCAAGGCTATAAGGAGTGATCATGGTAGAGAATTTAACTTCTCTGAGATGGATCAGTTCTTTACACACAATGGCATCAATCACAACTTCTCAGCTCCACGAACTCCATAGCAAAATAGAGTAGCTGAAAGAAAGAATAGAATGTTGATTGAAGCTGGAAGAACTCTACTAGCATCAGCTCGTCTGCCTGAATACTTCTGGGCAGAAGCTGTCAACTCTGCATGCTACACTCAGAACAGGTCTCTTGTGCACTCTACGTTAAAGAAGACTCCCTACGAGCTGTGGAGAGGAAGAAAGCCAAATGTCAGCTACTTCCATGTGTTTGGTTGTGCATGATATATTCTCAACAATGGAGAACATTATCTGACTAAGTTTCAACCAAAGTTAAACGAAGGAATCTTTCTCAGATATGCCACAAATAATAAGGCTTATAGAGTATTCAACAAAAAGACGTTAAGTGTTGAAGTCTCGATTCACATCATCTTCAATAAAACAGACTTAGACAAATCTGTGCCTCAAGACACTACTATCGACTACTCAGACTCTACGAACGAGGTAGTCGAGCTCCACACCAAGATCGTAGTCCCAAAAGATGAAATTGTCAAGCCTGAAGAAGAGATCGTAGAGAGAGCTACGCTAGACAACGAACCTCCACATCAAGAAGTAGAGGTTGATCTTAAAGAATTCAGACAAGAAGGCATCAAGACAGATGTTTCAATAGGAAATAGATGGGCAAGAGATCACACTCAAGACCTAATCATTGAAGATCCAAATGCAAAAGTCAAGACAAGATCCGCCACCCAGAATGAGTGTTTCTATCTAAGCTTTTTGTCATAAATGGAATCCAAAAAGATAGAAGATGCTATGAAAGACTCAAGTTGGATAGAAGCTATGCAAGAGGAACTAAATCAGTTTGAAAGAAGCAGAGTATGGAGATTGGTTCCAAGACCAAGAAGCCACCCAGTTATTGGCACCAAGTGGGTCTTCAGAAACAAGATGGATGAAGATGGGGTAATAACAAGAAATAAGGCAAGACTAGTAGCAAAAAATTATTCCCAAGAAGAAGGTAACAACTACGACGAGACCTTCACACCTGTTGCCATATTAGAAGCTATCGGGATATTCCATGCTTTTGATGCCCATATGAAGTTCAAAGTCTTTCAAATGGATGTCAAAAGTGCATTTCTAAATGGTGAACTTCAAGTAGAAGTATATGTGGAGCAACCTCCAGGTTTCATCAATCTAACTCTCTCTAATTATATTTATAGATTAGACACAGCTTTATATGGGCTTAAACAAGCATCTAGAGCATGGTATGAAATACTAACTAACTTTTTTTTATTGAAAATGGCTTCACTAGAGGTAGAGTAGATACCACATTATTTCTTAGGAAGCACAAAAATAAAGTCTTAGTAGTCCAAATATATGTAGATGACATTATCTTTGGCTCTACTGATGAAAAATTGTGCATGAGATTTGTCAAGCTTATGCAGAGCAAGTTCGAAATGAGTATGATGGGTGAGCTGAATTTCTTCCTTGGATTACATATAAAGCAGACTGATGAAGGTATCTTCATTAACCAAGCCAAGTACATTAAAGACTTACTTAAAAAGTATGGCATGGAATCAGCTTCTCTCATGAAAACACCAATTGCTCCAGTAACTAAGCTTAACAAAGATGAAAAAGGTAAAAGTATTAACATTACTAAATATAGAGGTATGATAGGGTCTCTTCTATATCTAACTGCCAGTAGACCAGACATAATGTTTACAACATGCATATGTGCTAGATTTCAAGCTAATCCTAAGGAATCACACTTAACTGATATAAAGAGAATTTTTAAGTATCTCAAAGGCACACCTCACCTGGGACTTTGGTATCCAAAGGAGTCCTCCTTTGAACTGACAGGATATACAGATGCTGATTTTGTTGGCTGTAAGATCGATAGAAAAAGTGCTAGTGGCACTTGTCAGTTGCTAGGAAACAGACTTGTGTCCTGGTTTAGCAAAAAGAAAAACTCAGTATCTACCTCAACAGTAGAAGCTAAATACATTGTTACTAGCAACTGTTGTGCTCAAATCTTATGGATGAAAAATTAGCTAGCAGACTATGGGTTTGATTTCAAATCTATACATGTTCATTGTGATAACACAAGTGCCAAAGCAATAACACATAATCCTGCCATGCATTCTAGGACTAAGCATATAGAAATAAGATATCATTTTATTAGGGATCATGTCCAAAATGGAACTATATCTTTACAATACATCCCTAATAAAAATTAACTTGCTGATGTCTTTACAAACCTTTAGATGAATCTAGATTTAATAAATTGATAAGTGAGTTAGGTATGCTAAATCTGCAACCATAAACTCTATGCTTTAGTTTGTGCTAACCATGCAAATAAAAGGGCTATGTTTAAAATCGTAGAGATGACTAAAGGGAAACCACGATCGTAGAGTAGTCTCGACGTGACAAAGAAGAATCCTATGATGACATCATTTCCATTAAATCCAAGCAACCCCTCTGATTAGTGCCTCAGGGACAAACCTGACCCTTAGTTCAATCTAAGAGGTTGGCCCTTCCTGAGCTACCTTAACCTAGAAGGAATACTAAGACAGAGCTCATCACAAGGACTAGGATAGACAATGATCGTAGAGAAGAATGAACAGTGAACTCTACCATCGTAGAGTAACCTCGACAATCGTAGTCTTCCTAAACGATACACTAGCTCAAGGGGAGCTAAGGGCAGATCAATATTTTCCCGGCCGAACTCGACACATGCCCCACTATGCAGATCATGTGGAGGGAAGTTATAAATATAATTTAAAAAGGCTTTTTGAAAATTAACCTCAAAATTTCAAAAAGCTCATTCCTCTCTCTCTATCAACAGAAACCCTAGCTTTCAGAACGATCAACCAACCTCAGTTTAAGAAAATCAATGGCTGCTTCCAATGTTATATCTGGTTACCAACTCTGCTTTGATGAATTCAAGACAGCTGACTCTCAGTTCCACAAGATTCTATCCATTCTAAAGAAAGCTGGTATTGAAGAAGCTCTGAGCACCAGCACAAAGATCTACCCAAAGCTGGTGAAAGAGTTTTATAGCAATAGAGTCTTTGAGAACAACATTATCACTACAAAGGTCAAGGGGGAACAAATTAAACTCAAAGCTGAAGATATAAATCTAGCCCTAGGTTTCAAATCAAAGGGACTCGTATCCATGGATGTCATCGACTTCCATTAATGTCTGAAGAAGATGCACCACACGAAGTTTCAGAACGTCAAGGGGTAAAAGAAGAAAGAGTTTCCCCAGAAGTATGAATTTTTGGCTGACATTATTGGGAAGTGTATATGTTGTAAAAGCTCTGGCCACGACTCTAAAATTGAAGTTCAACTAAAGCTCATGACAACAATCTGTTTTAGAATTCAACTCAACTATGGGGCTCTGCTAATAGACTGGATTGGGAAGTGGATACTCAGCTCAAAGAAATCAAAAAGCTCTGGAAAAATGCTATATGGGAGAGTTATAAGCATAATTCTGCAATCTGCTCTGGGTGACAAAATTGGGGACAATGAAGGGGAACCCATCAACCCCAATAGAAGAATGACCCAACATCTATTTCAAAATCGGAAAAGAATCCCAGCAGAAAATGTAACGACCCAGAAATTCGAGTTGTTCATAATTTAAGTTTAAAGAATTAGTTATTAATAAAATGAATTTTATTAATACTATTATGTGCTATGTATTTATTAATCGTTCTAAAACTTAGGATGATTATAAGTCAGGAGGATTCTGGCTACGAGCTAGATTGAACGAGTAAGAATTTTCAATAAGAAAATAAAAATTTTCCGGGAACAAAAATATTTTCGGGAAAAAAGACGAAATAGGCACTATTCACCCGACGAAACCCTAAGGGTTAGGATTTGAATAACCTAATCCTTTCCGAGAGTTCGGTATGTCAAAATGACAATCCGTCGAAAGATTTGATGATAATATATCGTGAAAAGTTAAGTAAGCCGATAAAAGTTTTTCTCAAAAAACGTGCAGAAATCGAACGAAATAAAAACGACGAAAAGTACTGCTATGTACTTTCCACTCATTTAGCTACGTTAGGGGAAAATGTGGAGGAAAATGATTAATGTCAAAAAGTGTTTTTTAGTTTTTCAGAAATCCAAAGAATACGTAAAAGTTAATCGGTAAAGGAAAGACGAAATATCCAAAAATATTTGGATTCCGAGAATCGCAGTTTTTAAAACTGTCAGACAAAACCCGAAAGATGGAACCACAAAACTTACAGGCTAAGTTTTGTGAATAGTAAGGAGGTGGAGTAAGGAGGTATGAATAGTAAGGAGGTTAGGGGATAAAATGATTAAAATACCCTTAGCCTTGGTTTTCTATAAATAGGAAGCTTAAACTCATTTATTTGGGATTTTGAAAATCCAACACTTGAGAGAGAGAGAGAGAGAGAGAGAGAGAGAGAGTTCGGATGGGAGGAGAAGGAAGAGGAAAAATTTGCATGTGTACAAACTTTGTCCGACGGGAGAAGATTAAAGAAGGAAGGTAATCCGAAACCTAATCTCTTATATTTTTTCTTTAAGTTTTTATGTTTAAAAGCATAACTTAATGAGAATAAGAAGTAAATAATGTTAGGAATGATTTCATATGGTTGAAATCATTCAGAAAAGAAGAAATAAGAATTTGAAGTTTAGTTGGTAAATTTCTTAAGGAAGTATAAGATTCGTATTGAATTAGAACGATCCGAGTAGATTATATGAATAAGTGGTGAAATAATTAAGGAATGGTGTTCTATAACATCAAATTCCAATAAAAAGTGAAATCATAATCCAAAATATCGATTAAAATGAAGAACGAACGAAGAACACGTGAAGAACATGAAGAACGTTGTTGATGGACAAATTTAAAACCATCGTAGAATAATTGTTGTTGATGGACAAGTTTAAAACCATCGCGTATAAATTAGATGCTTATTTCTTAGTTAGGAATGGTAGAAATGTTCATGAAGAACGGATTAAAACTTAACTATAACGAAGTTATGGCAAAAATTTCGTAAAAGACGAATGAGAATTAGAAAGTTAGTAAATGAACCCGAACGTGTAGGGTTTTATAAGGAAGTAAGAGAAAATAGAAAATGTGAGTCGTAGACTCAAGAATGAATGAGTTTCGAGTTCGGATGACCGAATTACGGACGAACGAGCGAAGAACACTAAAAGCATAAAAATGAACGAAGGGTGAAGATCAAGCCAATCGAATGGCATGTTAACAAATTCAAAATGAAATTCTATCTAAGGCGTATTGAAGTATATAAGATAAGGAAGAGAATGTCTTTGGAACGACCTCGTTTTGAGTTATAACGAAGTAGTTATGAGATCGGGAAATAAGCGTCTCAAATTAGATTTAACACTTAGAGAAATTTTCTAAGGTTAGGGCTTGGCGCCGCGGCGCCAGTCATGCCTTGTAATGTGGTACTGCAGTGCTATACCGGGGAGCCATGTACTGCTAACTCGCGCCGCGGTGTGAGAGTTAAAGGAGAGAATGGCACCGCAGCGCCAGTGTAGAGAAAAAGCCAAAGATGAGCTTTTAATTGCTCAACTCTTGGGGGAACGTAAGGGAAGATAAAGAACATAATGTTCAACTAATGTAACACTTAATCTAGTGAATTAAACCTTTAATGAAGGTTGAACAGAAAGATTAAACGAGAGTTAAAAGACAAAGAATATAAATGCGAGTTAAGAAAATGATAACCGGGGACCGTAGTTATGATAAACGAACGTGAGGGATTGCTATGGTTCTGATTCCTTAGACTTTGAGCGACGAGGGTAATAACTAACATTTCGATGTTATGTTATGATAGCGAGAGATAATGAAGAGAGTGGCGCCGCAGCGTCGGTTCAGGGAAAAAGCCCAGTAATGAGATTTTATCTGCTCAAAACCTAGGGGAAGTGTAACGAAAGCTAATGAACGTATAGTTCATCGAATGTACCACTTAATCAAGTAATTTAAACCTTTAGTACATGTTGAATGAAATGATCAAAAGAAATTAAAAGATCAAGAAGGTAATGAATAACGAAAGTATTAATAAAATATAAATTATCAAGAAAGCCGTAACAAACGGTAATAAGATTAATGAAAGCCGAATGTGAGTTGATAAGGAATGAATCTTGAGGTATGACATTTAGTTGCCAGAAAGCCGTAAGGAATAAGGAATTGATTTAACGAACATTAAATTTAATGGTTCGGATAAGTTAAGATAAGTTTAGGTTGTGGTACAATCGTAATGTTTGATGGTTGACATATGAGAGCTGGGCTAAACAATTCCTTCAGAGAGCGAAGATATATATGAAACTGGAAATCGATCTAACTCACTGTGATGGTAGTGTAGATGAGACGGGAATTTTTTTGTTGGTTATTTGTGGGAAACCACTCAGAGTACCATATGCACTACTAGTAGAGAAGCGATGTGTGCTGAGTCTTATAGAAGTTATAAGAAGAAGATAAGAATGTAAATTATCAAAGATGATGAACGTATTGAGTAAGACATCTCCGTATGTCATGAAGCCGTAAACTGGTAAAGGAAGTTAGTCGCGTAAACTTATATTACAAGAACGCGAATCCTAAGAAGTAAAGTTAAGTAAACCAATGCGTAAGTTCAATATATAACTAATTGGTGTTTATGTTTTCTCCTTACGTGTTATATAGAAATTAGAATGAGCAGTTCAGCGTAAGCTGTAGCTATGCGTAAGGAAAGTTTCCTAACTTCATTCATATTATATGAATGCTAGTTTCTTAAACTTCTCAGATGTTGAACTTGAGAAGTTTTGTCTATGTGCGAATGTGTGATATTTGTACAAGGTGGTGGAATGTATGAGGCCTTGAGCCAAAATTTGAACACATCGGTGTTTCTATGATATGACTGAGATTGAGCTGTTCAATACAAGTATGCTTTGTTTATATATAAACTGTTATTGTTAAATATGTGCTAATGATTCTAGCTAGACAGGATGTGTATGAAAAAGGTATAGGAATGAAAGTATTTCAAAATGAAAGTGACTGATATTTTAAGATGATAGGAATCGAGATTGTTCCTATTATTCAAGCTGCTTCATAACCTTTGTGCGGATATAGAAGTTCTAAAGGAATGTTTTAACTCTTGAAGTTGTTTGTTTAACTGTTATGACTTGCTTGGCAATTGAATGCTCACACTTGCTTTAAATAAAAAACATTTCCAGAGAGCGATGTTATAAGAACTCAAGGATCTCGTAAAGATCAAGCTGACGGTATCCAGATGAAGTGCCATTCAGAATGTGAATGAGCGAGAAGATCAAATAAAGACTTGTAATGTAGAAAGATAAAACTAAACTATAGACTAATTTAATGAACTATTATGTATCCTTGGTGGCGGATAAAAGTCACTCTTATAAGATGAATTGAATAATGTATTTATTATTATTTATAATGAAAGAGGTTATAAGGTTTTCAGAACCTGGGATTTGAGAGTGGATGTTGTTATATTTTAGTATATAATGATGTATTTTGGATGAATGATGTACTCGTGACGTACAAAATTCGGGTGTGAAGATAGATCGGATTTTGGGGCGTTACAAGTTGGTATCAGAGCTGATAGGTTATAAACCTTAGGTAGGAGTACCTAAGACTATAATCGTAGAGAGAAGAATAAGAAGATCACCACGTGATCATAGTGAATCGTAGTAACAGATGAGTTGTTAAACGATGAATGATTTATAGCAAATGTTATACATGAATAGTATTACGAAGTAGTACATGAAGAAGAACTCAAATTGAGTTGTAAAGGTTAGCATACGAATTAAAGAAAATTCATAATAAGTAGAGAGAAAGTAAGAAGTTTTAGGATTTCAATTGAGGACTCATATCAGCAGTGGAGTTGTATGATTCCTTGTATGGATGTGAAATTTGTACGTGGTTTAAGAACCACTTAGCTTCTTATTTGATATAATTGTTAAGTTGAACAATTCTTTGTATGGACGGAGAATTATCCTTGGTGTAACAACCGCTTAGCTTCATATATCGATTAGTAGCTGAGTTGACCAATTCTCTGTATGGGCTGGGAATTGTGTTTGGTTCTACAATCACTTAGCTTCTGGTAGTGATAATCATTGGAATAGTATGTCGCGCTATCAAGATGTATATGACTAGAAGGTGAATCTTTTCTCATGTATATACTTGATAGGTAGAGAACGATAAGGTAGGTACGAGTTCTTGAAACTCATACTTATGATAAGTTCGTGACTCATAATAATATGCTAGGTTTTCGAATGTCTCAGCGAATGGACACCTATGGTCTGTCTGGATAGTTCTTAAACTCATATTATTATGCAAAGTTCCTGAACTCATAATGTGTTGTAAGTTGATGGACTGTACTAAGGTATAGGAATGTTTAGACTGAAAACACGTTATTTTTAGTAGAATTAGCATTGAAGGTGCTAGAGAAGATTAAGTATTGTTACAGTAAGACAATGAAGGAAGATGGAGAATAAGATATTCCAAGTCATCTAGCTATGCTAGATTTCGAACTTTATTGAAATTGTGCTTATGTGTGTTTGAAAAGGAAAAAACTGGTTCAATTTTTGGAACCATCAAATTTTAAAAGAGTTATTCTTGGTATGTCTATGCTAATTATTTCGGCTAGACAGAAATTGATTTAAAATATCAAAATGAATTTTATATCATCCGTGCATTTGATGCAATGATGGTAAAAGGATGGAGTTACTAATGCAATTGAACCTGGTGTTGGATGTGATCTTAGGATCAACAACTTGCTATGGTATGATGTATAATGACAAAGTCACATACTGACGAAGTCCTCAACGTACTGTAAAAAGTACGGTATCATGACGTTATAAAACATTTTGATGTATCGCGAAAAGAATTTAAAGAAGTAGTCGATGTCAATTGAGTTGACTAGACGAATGTTTCAAGTTGATATCCAATTTATTGGTATGGTCTAAGCTAATTGTTTTGGCTAAGACTAATGGTATTTCATGTTTAAAAGAAAATCGAGCTTTCTTTGAAGAAGTTGTGCCAAACCAAATTATTTTTGTGTGGAATCTAATGATTAAGTCTGAGGAGAACATGGAAGAGGTAGTTTACTTTCTTTGTGATTGTAAACTGACCGTTAAAGAAGGGTTTATGGTGAAATGTTGTTTAACCTAGTAAGAGTTCATGGTCGATTTGACCCCTCAGCAAAAGTATGAAACGTTTTAAAAGGAAATTTTATATTCCTCGTTATTCCTTCTACTTCTTGATCCTTGATAGGTTATGGAGGTTAGGAATGATGGAAAGATAAGAACTCCGTTGAAGGGAAGTTGAGAAGTAGAGTAAGCTAAAATTTTGAGGACGAAATTTCTGTGAAGAAGGGGTGAATGTGATGACCCGGGTAAGGGTGTGGTTTTAAGAAATTCCGAGGATGAAATTTTTATAAGGGGGGAAGAGTGTAACGACCCGAAAATTCGGGTTGTTCAGAATTTAAGTTTAAAGAATTAGTTATTAATAAAATGAATTTTATTATAACTATTCTGTGCTATGTATTTATTAATCATTCTATAACTTAGGATGATTATAAGTCGGGAGAATTCTGGCTACGAGCTAGATTGAACGAGTAAGAATTTTCAAGAAGAAAATAAAAATTTTCCGGGAACAAAAATATTTTCAGGGAAAAAGACGAAATGGGAACTATTCACTTGACGAAACCCTAAGGGTTAGGGTTTAAATAACCTAATCCTTTTCAAGAGTTCGGTATGTCAAAATGACATTCCGTCAAAAGATTTGACGATAATATATCGTGAAAAGTTAAGTAAGCTGATAAAAGTTTTTCTCGAAAAACGTGCAGAAATCAAACGAAATAAAAACGATGAAAAGTACTGCTATGTGCTTTTCACTCGTTTAGCTACGTTATGGGAAAACGTGGAGGAAAACGCTTAACGTCAAAAAATGTTTTTCAGTTTTTTGGATATCCGAAGAATACGTAAAAGTTAATCGATAAAGAAAAGATGAGATATCCAAAAATATTTGAATTCTGAGAATCGCAGTTTTTAAAACTGTCAGACAAAACCTGAAAGATGAAATCACGAAACTTACAGGCTAAGTTTCGTGAATAGTAAGGAGGTGTGAATAGTAAGGAGGTTAGGGGGCGAGATGACTAAAATACTCTTAGCCATGGTTTTCTATAAATAGGAAGCTTAAACTCATTTATTTGGGATTTTGAAAATCCAACACTTGAGAGAGAGAGAGAGAGAGAGAGAGAGAGAGTTCGGATGGGAGGAGAAGAAAGAGGAAAAATTAGCCCGTGTACAAACTTTGTCCGACGGAAAAAGATTAAAGAAGGAAGGTAATCCGAAACCTAATCTCTTATATTTTTTCTTTAAGTTTTTATGTTTAAAAGCTTAACTTAATGAGAATAAGAAGTAAATAATGTTAGGAATGATTTCATATGGTTGAAATCATTCAGAAAAGAAGAAATAAGAATTTGAAGTTTAGTCGGTAAATTTCTTAAGGAAGTATAAGATTCGTAATGAATTAGAACGATCCGAGTGGATTATATGAATAAGTAGGTGAAATAAGTAAGGAATGGTGTTTTATAACATCAAATTCCAATAAAAAGTGAAATAGTAATCCAAAATATCGATTAAAATGAAGAACGAACGAAGAACACGAAGAACACGCGAAGAACACGAAGAACGTTGTTGATGGACAAATTTTAAACCATTGTAGTATAATTGTTATTGATGGACAAGTTTAAAATCTTCGCGTATAAATTAGATGCTTATTTCTTAGTTAAGAATGGTAGAAATGTTCAAGAAGAACGAATTAAAACTTAGCTATAACGAAGTTATGGCAAAAATTTTGTAAAAGATGAATGAGAATTAGAAAGTTAGTAAATGAACCCGAACGTATAGGGTTTCATAAGGAAGTAAGAGAACATAGAAAATATGAGTCACAGACTCAAGAACGAACGAGTTCTGAGTTCGGATGACCGAATTACGGACGAACGAGCGAAGAAAACTAAAAGCATAAAAATGAACAAAGGGTGAAGATCAAGCCAATTGAATGGCATATTAACGAATTCATAATGAAGTTCTGTCTAAGGGGTATTGAAGTACATAAGATAAGGAAGAGAATGGCTTTGGAACGACCTCGTTCCGAGTTATAACGAAGGAGTTATGAGATCAGGAAGTAAGCGTCTCAAATTAGATTTAACACTTAGAGAAATTTTCTAAGGTTTGGGCTTGGCGCCAACCATGCCTTGTAATGTGGCACTGTAGTGCTATACCGGGGAGCCAGGTACTGCTAACTCGTGCTGCGACACGAGAGTTAAAGGAGAGAGTGGCGCCGCAGCACCAGTGTAGAGAAAAAGCCAGAGATGAGCTTTTAATTACTCAACTCTTGGGGGAACGTAAGGGAAGATAAAGAACATAATGTTCAACTAATGTAACACTTAATCTAGTGAATTAAAACTTTAATGAAAGTTGAACAAAAAGATTAAACGAGAGTTAAAAGACAAAGAATATAAATGCGGGTTACGAAACCGATAATCGGGGACCGTAGTTATGATAAATGAACGTGGGGGATTGCTATGGTTCTGATTCCTTAGACGTTGAGTGACGAGGGTAATGAATAACATTTCAATGTTATGTTATGATAGCGAGAGATAATGAAGAGAGTGGCGCCGCAGCGCCGGTTCAGGGAAAAAGCCCGGTAATGAGCTTTTATCTGTTCATAACCTGGGGGAAGTGTAACGAAAGCTAATGAACGTATAGTTCATCGAATGTACCACTTAATCAAGTAATTTAAACCTTTAGTACATGTTGAATGAAATGATCGAAAGAGATTAAAAGATTAAGAAGGTAATAAATAACGAAAGTATTAATAAAATATAAATTATCAAGAAAGCCGTAACAAACGGTAATAAGATTAATGAAAGCCGAATATGAGTTGATAAGGAATGAATCCTGAGGTATGACATTTAGTTGCCAGAAAGTAGTAAGGAATAAGAAATTGATTTAACGAACATTAAATTTAATGGTTTGGATAAGTTAAGATAAGTTTAGGTTGTGGTATAATAGTAATCTTTGATGGTTGGCATATGGGAGCTGGGCTAAACAATTCCTTCAGAGAGTGAAGGTATATACGAAACTGGCAACCGATCTAACTCACTATGATGGCAGTGTAGATGGGACGGGAACTTATTTGTTGGTTATTTGTGGGAAACCACTCAGAGTACCATATGGACTACTAGCAGAGAAACGATGTGTGCTGAGTCCTATAGAAGTTATAAGAAGAAGATAAGAATATAAATCATCAAAGATGATGAACGTATTAAGTAAGACATCTCCGTATGTCATGAAGCCGTGAACTGGTAAAGGAAGTTAGTCACGTAAAATTATATTACAAGAACACGAACCCTAAGAAGTAAAGTTAAGTAAACCAATGCGTAAGTTTAATATATAACTAATTGGTGTTTATGTTTTCTCCTTATGTGTTATATAGGAATTGGAATGAGTAGTTCAGCGTAAGCTGCAGCTGTGCGTAAGGCAAGTTTCTTAACTTCATTCATATTATATGAATGCTAGTTTCTTATACTTCTCAGATGTTGAACTTGAGAAGTTTTGTCTTTGTGCGAATGTGTGATATTTGTACAAGGTGGTAGAACATATGAGGCCTTGAGCCACAATTTGAACACTTCGGTGTTTCTATGATATGAACTGTTCTGTGATTGAGCTGTTCAATACAAGTATGCTCTGTTTATACATGAACCGTTATTATTAAATATGTGCTAATGATTCCTAGCTAGACAGGATATGTATGAAAAAGGTAAAGGAATGAAAGTATTTCAAAATAAAAGTGACTGATATTTTAAGATGATAGGAATCGAGACAATTCCTATTATTCAAGCTGCTTCATAACCTTTGTGCGGTTATAGAAGTTCTAAAGGAATGTTTTAACTCTTGAAGTTGCTTGTTCAACTGTTATGACTTGCTGGGCAATTGAATGCTCACACTTGCTTTAAATGAAAAACATTTTCAGAGAGCGATATTAGAAGAACTCAAGGATTCCGTAAAGATCAAGCTGACGGTATCCAGATGAAGTGCCATTCCGAATGTGAATGAGCGAGAAGGTCAAATGAAGACTTGTAATGTGGAAAGATAAAACTGAACTATAGACTAGTTTAATGAACTATTATGTATCCTTGGTGGTAGATAAAAGTCACTCTTATAAGATAAAATAAATAATGTATTTATTATTATTTGTAATAAAAGAGGTTATAAGGTTTCCAGAACCTGGGATTTGAGAGTGTATGTTGTTATATTTCAGTATATAATGATGTATGTTGGATGAATGATGTACTCGTGACGTACGAAATCCGGGTGTAAAGATAGACCAGATTTTGGGGCGTTATAGAAAATGTCAGAATGATGTCTGAATCCAGTGGAAGGACTGGTAAAGCAAAGGTATCTGGTGTAACGACCGAGAAAATTGGATTTATTGTAAAATAATTTTATTTAATTAAATAATGAATAAAATTTTATTATATGTTATACTTATGTGATAGTAAGATGAAGGTTGTTCTATAGCCTAAATGTGATGGAATATCGTAGTATTCTGGCTACGTGAAGGAATTAAAGTGTTTGAATTTCCAAGACGAAAATAAAAGCTTTCCGAGAAATTTTCTAAAAAATACTATTCATGCATTTCTACTCAGGACTTATTTTTGAACTTTCGAGAAATACGTAATGATAGAATAATAAGGGAGGATGGATTATGTAATAATAATTCAAGTATGGCAAATACAGTTTTTCGCCTGCGTACTAAGTTTGAGAAAGTTAAGGAAAGTGACTATTGAATAAATAATGATCGTATAATAGCGAGTATTATACGAGGTAATGAATACGAGTATGATACGAAGTATTATGCGAGTATATATGAAAGTTAGTATAACGTGTATGACTAAAGATTATACGAAATAGTATACATAAGGGATATGAGCATTTTACATTAAACGCTTAAATCCTAATTCATTGGATTTATAGGATTTATGTAGGAATATTTGCAAGCCCAATGTTAGGCCCAAGTAATTAAAACCTAAAGCCCAAACTAAGAACCAAATTCGTGGATCGAACCGATGGGTCAACGGGTAAGAAAACCCATGGGGTAACCCATTTGGGCCCCATAGGTGAGTCATGGCTGGCCATGTGTGGCGGCCAAGCAAAGGATATGTTTTGTGTTGCCCAAGTAATGAATAGTAAGTAGATTATGAAAGGAGGTGGAATGGCCTAAGTTACCAAATTGCCCTCACCTAAGAAATCCTATAAATAGAGAAGTTTTATTGGTCATTTGCTTGTTCATTATTCAACCAACAAACTTAGAGTTTATATATTGAGAGAGAAAAAAGTAAGAGATAGACTTTTATAATCCAAGAAGAAAGAAGAAGAACCAAGCTTGATCATCAAGGGTGAGAAACCTTCAAACCATTATTGATCTTCCTCTCTTCAATAATAGTTTGATAGAGATGTGTTGATTGGTGGAGTATGTATGTTAGGAAGGAGCAAGGATGGTTATTAGAGAACTTAAGCTTTAATAAACCATGTTGTAAGAAAGAATAATCATGAGAGTGATGAACTAATGAAAAACATGTAAGAATTTGTCATGTATATGATTTAATGAAATATGTTTGGTTATGATGTTAGCATGATGGAATGAATCCATTTTGAACGGTGTAAAAATCTTAAGTAATGAAGTTATGACAAAATTTATGAGATTAGACTATAATCGTCGAAATCGTTAAATTCTCGGAATGAAAGTCAAAATTCACCGTTTAACTCGGAAACATTGGTTTTCGATGGAGAATAGTCTTAATTTGCATTTTAGAGTTGCAGACTTAAAAATGACCAAATTCTGACTTAGAACGAAGAACCGAGCTTTGAACGTTCACGGACATTTAACATTTTCGTAATAATGAACTAATCGGTGAATTCCTAGTTAAAAGATTCGAAAATGAAATATTTTCTAATGAAATCATAGAACATGTGATTTATGAGCTAATGGCTTTTGAACGAGCTAATTCGGACTTATAACAAATAAGTTATGGGGTAGAAAATTCACAAAACAAACCATCTGTCAAAATTTTCTCAGAGGCAGGATTGGCGCCGCAGAGCGGGCCAAGGAGGTGAAGTCGATGCCACAGCGCCAGGCCAGACCCTCACATACTGGGAAGTGGCGCCGTAGCGCGGCATAGAGAGGAAAGAGTGGTGCCGCACGCCAAGGCCGAATGATAGGTACTGCAAACCCGCGTCGTATCGCGAGAATTATAAAGGAAGCTGGCGCCGCAGCGCCAGCACTAGAAAAATGACAATGAAGAATTAAAATGAATGTAAGGCATAGAGAAGTTAATGAAAAGTAAGATACAACTTTAATTAACTTGAAATTACATCCTTAAAGATGATTATAACCTTAAGATTACAACTAAAGGTTGACAAACGATTACGTAAATGTAAATACAATGTAATACGATAAATCATAACGAATGTTAAACAATCTAAGGTATGATTAGATTAAGAAGAAGGGTAAGATATATTAGTAAGCATACTTGATTATATATGACCTAATTTGGTGTGTTATGTGATCATGTATTGTAGAAACCTTAAAGACTCAAAGGAAAAGTATATTAAATGTAGAAGATGCTAAAGGCAAGTATTCTGATCCTTGTCTATATTCTTTTGGACAAGCGTTGTAATTCATGTACCTTATGTATGAATTGACGTATAATGAAGTCGAAGCCAATCCCTTAGGCTAGACTTAAGATGTTTTATGGATTTCTTTATAATCTATCAAGATATTGTAAATGTTGCTATCTTTTGCTAAACTGTTTTTGTATTGATTTCAAAGAAAGACTGAGTATGATAAACAAATGTTTTGTCGTCAAACGACAGGCACGTGAGGTTGTCAAACCTTAAACGTACATACGTTTAAAGAAAGTAGTGTTGTACAACATAGGGTACGATAGGCTGATCACCTAGACGTGCTCGTAAGATATATTGGACTAACGGACTTGGTGCTGGGTTGTCCTTTTCAAAGAAAGAATGAAATGCTCAAGGCCTTGGACCGAAATTTATGTTTAATGAATGTTGTTCATTGTGAAAAGTTTTAAAGAAAAGAGAAGTGCTATTTTAAATTATCGATAGTACTTCATAACTATTGATTCAGTTATTGAAGATATACGATTTATATGATTCAAGCCCTTGTTTAAATGAAATTATCATAATTGTTGAGCTAGTCATACTCATTCTTGCTTGAACCATATGAATGAAGCTAAGACTGAAAGGACTGAAGGATCCGGTAAAGATAAAAGGAAGGCTAAGGTGAACCAATAGATTGCCTTTATAATAGTATAGTACAGATGTTGTAATTATTTAATATTATGACAAGTACTCATGTAATGGTTATAAAGAACCTGGGTATGGTAATATTGTGCTGGAATATATAGAAGTCATTTTCACTCTTTTGAGGTATTTTAATTAAATGAATGTGTGAACTGTAGCACCGTGTAGCACCATCTGTCGGGTTGGAAGATACCCGAATTTGGGGGCGTCACATCTGGGCTACCAGGAAACATGTATGTAGTAAAAGAAGGTGAAGAAGAAGAAGAAGAAATTAATCAAGGGGAACCCATCGCTTTGATAAAAAAAAGTAAGGGTAAGAGGAAAATGAAAGTTCAAACAACAGAAGAGCCTCAAGGCTCAACCACTGATGCGCACTAAGAGAGTTCGGGCACTGAAATTCTAAAGGAAATGAAGAGAAAGGAGCAACAATTTAAAGAGGAAGAAGACAAAGCCACCATCTCTCAGTTGCTTAAGAAGGGAAAACGCAGCCACAAAACAAAGAAGTCTTTACTCTCTTCGATCGTAGAGTCCAAACTTACCATCACTCCAGAAGTTGATACTGCAACAGTAACTCAGCCTGAACCAACTGTCAAAGCTGAAGCTGAAAACAACACTAAGGCTAAAGCTCAGCCCAGATAGACAAGGAGAAAGCTTGTCAAGAAATATATTCTTGAAAAATAGAAATCCTTGAAGGAAGAAGAAAGAAAAATAGCTGTAGAAAAGGAGTTTCCTGAAATTCCTGTACTAGAAAATGCTCCAGATGAGGGGGAGCTGCCTAAAGTACAAATGCATGATCAGATTGAGGGGGAGCGTCTCGAAATTCCTATGTTAGAAAAAGATATAGCTGAGGGGGAGATACAAGAGGATATAGAAATCGAAGGTGTAAAAGCTATGGAGGTAGAAAAGGGTGAAGATCAGACAAGGAATGAGGAGGTATTTGAAGTGGTGGAAATTTTAGATGAAGAAAACGAAGATCAAGAAGAAGAAGAGGATGATGAAGTTGAGATTATAGCAGTGGGCTGGGATGGATATAGGAGAGCCAACTACAATTAGTTGTTCTCCTACTTACCTATGATGTCCTATCACAGAGCCCAAATTCTCAACTCCTGGGATCACATGTTCAGGACTTTCAAAGCTTATTCAGCAATCTCAGTGCTTGCTCATGGATTCCCAGGCAACCTCACATTTTCTCAGAAGCTAATCACTAACCATCCTTCTTCCGAAACTGGGCGTGAGGTACAATCAAATCCTATCTCTTTCGGAGTTAGTCACTATCCTCCATCAAACTTCAACCAATTCTACGAATTTCCAAGATGGTTGGAAGTGATACTTTATCCACTAAACTAATTTCCAGCTACAGAATCCCAACATTCTGTAACTGATGAACCAAATACACCAAACTTTATATTGATACCATCTCTCACTCTAGAATATCAATCATACTCAAATTGTAGAGTCACCCACTCAACCAGCACCTCCTACCATAACTCAAACTCACATACCTGCACCTCCTTCATATATTCCTTCCTCATCAACCAATAATTATTTTGATCTTGATCTTGCTCTTTACAATCTGCAAAATCAAAATATAAGAGCCTCTCCTCTAGACACTCAACAAATTCTTGAGTGTCTCTGAGATCTTCTTACCAAATTATAGCTATGCATCACACAAAGTAACCAAAGATATTCAAGATGATCTTGAAACTCACTCTCTGCTCGTGCATACAAGGCTTAATCACTTCATAGATGTTGCCAACACCCTTCCCAGCAATCTGAGTACTGAGCTCACAAATAAGCTTCGGGAGATCATCAAGGAAATGATCCACAACATTAATGAAAGGGATCAAATTCACTTTCAGTCTGCCTGAAAGCTCAAGGAAGCAGTTCTCCTTCTGCAGAAGACTCGGGAAACTCAAAATAAACTTGTGATGGAAAGCCTATCAAGTCTACGAACCTCAATGAAAGAATTCCAAGAATATTCAATGAGTTAGAACAAGTCTCGAACTGATTCTCTGGTTCAAGAAAATCGTGAAGACATTGCTCAATCTAGGAATCAGCTCCACGAACTTGTCCCAGGTATGAATCGTCTGTCTGAAGACATTCGAACCCTTGATGCTGACATAAAGGGGGATAATAAAGGGGAAGGAGAGAAAGGAAAAGGAAAAGGAAAAGGCAGAGGGAAACTCATTGCTCAATCTTCAAGGAGCCCTCCCTTAAGAAAGCCTCACCATCAGACTCCACGACCTGAACAGCAGCAACGCCATCTAATTCTCATGGCGCAACCACTAAGAAGTCGAGGGCCATCTCCTAGCTCACAAGGGGCAACCACTACTGGTCTAAACATGTCGATTAGAGATCCTGCCTTTATGAATAGGCATGATCATGGAGAGAGGCTAAGTCAAAGTGAGCTGGAAGATATTGTATGGAAAGATGAAGCTAGTAGGAGAAGGAGAATTGTAGAGCATGCCAATCCTCCAAGAAGCAAAAGGCAAAAGAAATAGAGATAAGTTTGAATTTATTTCGTATTGATGTAACTATGCTTTATTGTAATATCTGTCTTTACAAACATCAATAAATTCATGCTTATTCTCTAGAGATTTCAGCTACTCACTGAAACACTAAGTCATATTTACTTTCTAGCAACTGCATCTAGAAATTGATGATCATGATACAAATCTCCTTGGTTATGTCAACATCAAATAGGGGGAGATTGTTAGGAATTGCATATTTAAATTTGATGTTAAAAATAAATAAGCATGCTTATATATAAAGTCCTTCAAGGAATATATGTACAAGAACTTAGTGGTAGATCAAAACTTGTTAGGTTTGATCTATGCTTTATGTTTATCATTCTGTAAATAAATGTATAAAAGAAAAGATCAACGCTTTTAGGTTGATCTATTTTGAGATGTAATAGATAGGCTTTAACAGAATCGTGGTCTGTCGAACCAGCCAAGAGTTTGCAGAAACCAAGGCATAATCATGGAGTATTGAGAATCGTAGTCTATTTGCTTTGGAGGACCTCTCCCAGAATCGTAGAGTGGTCCAAACGCCTACCGAGCCAAATCAAGAATCGTAGTATGCTCTCGAAAGCGTAGAGTCTGTAAATCAAGCAAGCAAAAATCGTAGTCTACCAGTGCTTAAGAAAAATCATTGTGTTCTCTTCCATCAGCCTGTATCAAGCACGTATGTGACAGGACACCACGATCATGATCATAATGCATCATCTATCTGCATCAGAAGCATCGAGCTTTGTCCATTTGTTGAAGAATCAACTACAACAAATGTGAAATAGATTATAGACATTGAGACTCTCGGGAATCCCAATGACCCAACATTCATCCTTAGTATATAACAAAGAAACATATTAAAGAAGCTCAGGAAAGTACTACATGTCAGCTGAAAATACCTTTTTAGGTGTTAGGTAAGATTGTAGTATGCTACGTCAGTGGGCCAGACGGCTAAACAGAAGATTTACAGGAAGTCACCATCAGTGCTCAGAAATGTCAAATACAATTAATGCTTCAACGGATGGCTTCAAATGGACATATTTCAAAGGCACCTTATATACAAATCAGATGCAGATGCAAGAAAGTAAGCAAGTATACAACGAAAAGCTGAAGAACACTCAACACTCAACTCTACGATCTAGAAAAAAAGCTTGCTCAACTACTCAGTTCTTTAGAACACGTGTTTAACAACAACTGAGTAGCACAGCCCAAAGAACTCAGCTATCATCAAGTGTATTCCAAGTCTGTTGGACTTGAAGAGTTCTAAGTGAGCTAAGAAGTTCTAAGACTATTGGTCTTCAAGGAATCTGTGAGATTCAAAGATTGTAATGACATCCTTAGTGGATTTCCTACTCGAGGAGTAGATGAGTAGACTAGGAGCCTTGAATGCTCTGAACCACTTAAATTCTTTGTGTCTTTTATATTCTTGCTTTAACTGCTATATTTGTTATAACTATCTGTTAACTATTAACTCAGTTTATCTTAAAGGGGAACAAATAAATTATATATTCCGCTGTAATTGATTAACAAATCTGACAAAGTATTTTGAAAAAGAAATTTTAAAATATTTATTCAACCCCCCCTTCTAGATAACTATTGTGCCTCTAGGAACTAATATATTGTAGTGATGATATAATACTAAATATGAAGACTGAAAGTTATTGATTAATAAGTTATATTAGGTTGAAACTCAACGTTGTAAGGGTTGAGAATGTGTTTTGTATGTTTAAGTTTATGTTACATGTTAAAGGGTTTTTAGATTCATGTTATGTGGTTTGTTGATACGATTAAAACTTAAGTTAAAGGTTATAATATAACTAGTATGTTAAATGTAACCAATAAGGCTAGCTTAGATTTGGCTAATTAAAGTTGTGAATCTAAATGGTATGTGTGTAAGATATTGGAGTACGTGAGTTATAGTTGTTTAACCCACACATTAGGTAAGTCTCCTAAGCCTACTTTTACGTTATGCAAGTTTCTTGAATCTATTATTCAGTTGAGCAAGTTCTTTAACCCTAATCTTTCATTATGCAAGTTCTTTAACCCTAATTTATTGTTGAGCAAGTTGATTAATATTTGCTTCTTCATTCCAAACGAGATTGGTTTGGTTATTTAAAGTCTGTAATTTTATTGTAAGCAAGGTGTTTATTCATCTACGAATAATTGTTGTTTGATCTCTGATCACCAATGTCATTGTACAATCTTACATTGGTGTACCAAACTTTTATTTGACTAGCAACCATTCTATTGATTCAACTAATCCTTAGTTGATGAATGTTGTATAAACTAAATTACCCTTGAAGTCGATCCAAACCCAACTTCATTTAGTTTGCTTATGTACCCCAACAATTTTGAAAGCATGTAGTCGATGATTAACACTTGTTCAATTTAGAAACCGTTGATACTCTATCTCTTATTGATTCATCGATATACCTTGTTCATAAAGATATTGTAATCAAAACTCTTCAATAGTTATTAGTCCCTATTTGATTCAACTAGTACTTGGTGGATTAGTGTTTTAAAGATCTAGAATTCCTTTGAAGCTAATTCCAAACAAAACTTCCTATGGTACGGAACCTAATGATTAAAGCTAAGATGAACAACCCTATTAAAGGGGATTACTTTAGAGCTACGCGATAGCGTTAAAATGTTTGTGCAGTATATAGTACAAAGAGTTGATCACCTGGAGTACAACACAATGGTCCATATAGTCGTTTAGACTGTTAAAGGTTAAAGTAGAAACACTTGTTAACCTAGGACATAGATGATGCTTATGGTCTTTTAGACCGTTAAAGGTTAAAGTAGAAATACTTGACAACCTATAACATAGTTCGTGGTCTTATGATCGTTAGTGTATTCCTTTGATGTTGATATATGTTGTTAACTTAAAAGTTCTTTATTCCTTTGAGCTCATAGCTTTTGAATTAGAGTTTATTATTCTGGTAAGAGTACATTACCATTGAAAACTCAATAGACTATTATTGTATATTATTCTTCTTGTGGGCAATTATTTGCTCACTCTAGCACAAAACAATGTAGATGAGGTCAAGAAGTCAAACGAGCTTTCGACAGGCAAGGGCAAGGGCGAAATGCTTGACTAGACGACGTTTAATTTACCATTTATTTATGAAGCTTATGTAATAGACTTGATTATGATTATGCTTTAATATTCTGCTGATGATAGTAATAATAAAGGTTAGATGACCTGGGATTTATTTGAGATTATGTAACCCTTTAATGGAAGGATTATCTGTAAGACCCTAACTTTTATAAATAAAGATGAATTTTCTATAATTATCATTGTTGAATATTATGGAGTTAATTTGATATAATGTTATAGTTGTGGGTAATATTTATAAATTTTGCAAAGTACGCAAGTTGTTATGTAATATTCGATTGGTCGGGGAATATTTGTTTTAACAGGAAATATTCGTACAACGGCACAATCATTGGTGGACCCCACAACAGAATTATTGTCGGATTATGAAAACGACAAAAATATTTTATAAAAAATAACGGCGGAAGTTTTACTATTAAACTGTTGAACTACTCGGTAGTAAAAGTACAGTAATACGTGTGGTTGCATAGTAGCGCACGATATTGATTATTAATGCTTATGTGAGAAGTCACTCAGTTTGATTCAATTATTGTCAGTTAATAATATGAATTATTTAGCGATAATAAAGTTTTGTTTTATTCGTATTATTAACGTAATAAAACAGAAACATCTTTTTATATAAAATAGAATACTTTATTAAAGTTATTCTATAAATATAATATATTATATTTTATTTAAAAGATTTTTCTTTAAATATGGACCGTCAGATTAAAGTAATCAATCTGGACCTTTCATGGATTAGTTACTATGCATTCTATTTTTCTATAAATAGCAGCTCATTCCTTCATTATTTTTTACGAATTCACTGAACTCTAGAGAGAGAAACTATAGAGAGAGAGAGAAGAAAAGTATTCTGCTACTTAACTACTTCCTTATTTCAGTTCTTCTTTAAAACGGTAAGGGGTGTTATTCTTTCTTATTCATGAAGAGAACTTTTGTTATTTTATTTCTTATTATTCTGTGGGAATAACCTGTATACGCGGTCTACCCTATACTTTGTGACATTCTTCTATTATTCTGTTAGAACATTTTGTCTATGTGTTTTATACCGGACCTGGTTCCGTTTTTATTATTATTCTGTTGGAACATCCTGTCTGTGTGTTTTACACCGGGCCTGGTTCCGTCTTGTTATTATTCTGTTGGAATATCCTGTCTGTGTGTTTTACACCGGACCTGGTTCTATTATTTATTATTCTGTCGGAATATCTTTTCTGTGCGTTTACGCCGGACCTGGTTCCATTATTTATTATTCTGTTAGAATAACCTGTCTGTGCGGTCTATCGCATGCCGGGTGATTTCTTTTGTTATTCCATTCTTTATTATACTCAGTTGGTTAAGTTTTAACTTCTATACTCCATGAAATTAGTGGAATATCCTTGATAATTGCGTTTCATCCAGTATCTTTTCATGAAAATATTATTCTAAGCATTCTTGAATTTTACTCCACAAAGCAGTATCATGTTGATAATTTGGACATTATTAATTCTTGGATAAATTAATTCTTGAACTTATTTTATTGAGTTCTTATATCATTGTCATCATCCTCATATTTATAAAATGTTGAAAGTCATATGTGGCCTGTAGTGCATAGATGGACTTGGTATGATTATGACCAGGGATTATTCGGTATAATCATGACCGTAATGTTACAAATGATGTGGTAAAAGTCCTCATTGGCCCGTAGTGCATTGATGGAGAGTTGTTAGCATGATCATGACCATTAATGAATACACGAATATCCTTGGCCGTAGTGCAGGGGTGATTCGATGATATGAATTATTTTATTAAGCTGAGTCCCAGCGATAACAGTATTGAAAAACCTTTTAAATCATAGAAGATAGTAGATTTTATTCTCTACTTGACTCTTTTAATAGATTGCTTGTTTCGCTACAGTTAAACTTGATGTTCATTATATTTTATCAGTTTAACACTGTTGAAGGCTAATGATAATTTATTCTGCATTATCTTAGTCATAATATTTCTTATTGGGCTAGTTGAGCTCACCCTTTCTTTCACTGTTCTCTTCAGGAAATGAGAATATAGCTGGGACGAGTCGGGGAACAAAGTGATGGACCAGATGATAGTATTAGTAGTCCTCACTATTCTATTAAATAGTGTGACAATAATTGTAATGACGACTCCTTTTGAGTTTGTATAGTCTCTAGTAGACAATAATTGTATTCAAACTCACAGTTATGTTTTGTCGTATTGTACACGACAGTTGTATTTGTTTTCTGTACCATGTATATGACGACCCAAGATGAGTGATGTATACCTAATTTTGGGGGCGTCATAGTTGGTATCAGATCTTAGGGATATGATCCCTGGCTAAGATGTGAGAATAGAACTAGGAGGGGAGAGACGGGGAATTCCTTCGTTAGTATGACCTACCTAAGTTTATTTGCATGGTATTTAATTGGTCTGTCATAATATAAGGATAATATATGACATATCAATTAACTTTTGTTTTGTGGCAGTATCTGAAAAAATGGAATCTGAGAATGTTGAGAATAGCAATGGAGCACAGGCGACTGTTGATTCACCACATATCAATAATCAGGATAATGTGCATCAGAAAGGTGACAATCCTCATGCAAACAACAACACTGACCAGATGATGAACGATGGAATGTTCAGAAGCTTTACGCAGTTCATGCAACAGCAGGCGAGAGCGGCTCCTGTCCAAAATATAGGTGGAAACACTGAAAACTCTCGGACGGTCACCGCTAAACAGTTCAAGGAGCTGGGACCACCGGAGTTTAAGGGAGAGCCAAAACTAATTATAGCGGAAACATGGATAAAGCAGATCACCAAGATATTTGATGTCTTGGGATGCTCCGAGGAGGAAAAAGGTTCCCTTTGCCGCCTTTATGCTGCGAGGAGAGGCAGATTACTGGTGGGAATCGATTAAGCGTACTCAACCTACCGCACTGAAGATGTCTTGGGAGAAGTTCCAAGAGCTGTTCAATGACAAATACTTTCCCGAAAGTGTTCGTCACATGAAGGAGGTGGAGTTCATCAAATTGGAGCAGAATAATATGACCGTGTCGCAGTATGAGGCTAAATTTGCTGAGTTATCCCGATTTGCGTCCCACTTGATGGATAATGAAGAGCAAATGACGTGAATGTTTTTGTGAGGTTTGAAACCTGAGATACGTCAACATCTTATTTCTCATAAACTGTGTTTGTATTCAGATGTTGTGAATAGGGCTCAGTTAGTGGAGCGCGATAACG
The DNA here is from genome assembly GCA_016801055.1 of Panax notoginseng. NCBI lineage: Eukaryota > Viridiplantae > Streptophyta > Magnoliopsida > Apiales > Araliaceae > Panax > Panax notoginseng. The sequence goes on from CM029018.1 coordinate 107,487,336, forward strand.
AGTCAACGCAACCAAAAGAGAGCAGTTGGCAAAATGATAATACCAGTGAGAGCAGTCATCGAAGTGGTGACAACAAGCGTGGATGGAATCAACAGGCCAGAATGGTAACCACTTCGGTGGTAATCAGGGCCAAAATAATAAGAATGATCATTTCAAGAAGAGGAGATTCAACAATGATGGAAAGACGTCAGCACCAGCACCCGTTGTTAAGGAAGGAGAACGACCACCTATCATATGTTTCAAATGCGGAGGGGAGGGGCACATCAGTCCAAACTGCGCGATGCCGTCTAAAGTATGTTATAATTATGGAAGAGAAGGTCATTTAGCTCGATTTTGTCGTTTACCAAAAACAAGTTTAGCCAAGATGGAGACACCAAAGGTCGTCCTAGAAAAGTCAAAACCGTTAGTGCAAGGGAGAGCGTTTGTTGTGACCTCCCAGAAAGCAAGGAACCCGAATGAGGTCATCACGGGTAAGCTTATCATAAACTCTAACGAAGTCTATACTTTATTTGATATCGGTTCTACCCATTCTTTTATTTCTCCTACTTGCGCTCATCGATTAAATTTGACCCCGGAGAAATTAGACTTTGACTTATCTGTTGAAACTCCATTTGGAGAAACTTTCATTACATCCACGGTTTATAAGTCTTGTTTGGTTCAAGTTGGTACCCACACATTACCTGTCGATCTTATTTCATTAAAAATACTTGCATTTGACGTGATTCTAGGGATTGATTGGTTAACTACTCATCATGCAAAAATTAATTGTTTTCGTAAGGTTGTTAGCTTTCATATTCCTAATCAACCTATTATGTGAATTCAAGCAACCAAACCATTAAAATCAATCGCTGTCATCTCAAGCCATAAAGCTATTCGTTTATTGAAAAACGGAGGTCAAGCTTTCTTAGCTCATGTCACGGATCTAAATAAAAATACGTCAGTTTTGAATGATATTTTTATTGTTAATAAATTCCCTGACGTATTCCCTGAAGAATTTCCTGGCCTACCCCCATAGCGTGAAATTGAATTTTGTATCGACCTTGAACCCGGTACAAAACCCATTTCCAAAGCCCCATATTGAATGGCTCCTATTGAACTTCAGGAGTTAAAGATCCAACTGCAGGAATTGTTAGACATTGGCTTTATTCGTCCTAGTACTTCTCTTTGGGGTGCTCTTGTTCTATTCATGAAGAAGAAAGATGGAAGTATGCGACTTTGTATTGATTATCGGGAGTTAAATCATGTCACCATCAAAAACAGGTACCCATTGCCACGTATTGATGACCTGTTTGACCAGTTGCAAGGAGCACAATTCTTTTTAAAGATCGATCTTCGTTCTGGATATCATCAGCTGAAGGTTAGAACTGAGGATATTCCAAAGACGGCTTTCAGAACTCGGTACGGGCATTATGAATTCTTAGTCATGTCCTTTGGATTGACTAATGCTCCTGCTGCCTTCATGGATATGATGAATCGGGTATTCAAGGAATATTTGGATCACTTTGTGGTTGTCTTTATTGATGACATCCTTATTTATTCCAAAAGCCATGAAGATCATGAGCAACACTTGAGGCTGGTACTCCAAAAGCTTCGTGAATACAAGCTTTATGCCAAGTTGAAGAAATATGAGTTCTGGTTGGAGGAGGTAGCATTCCTTGGGCACGTAGTATCAAGTCGTGGAATATCAGTTGACCCGACAAAGATTAAAGCTATTCAAAGCTGGGAGCAACCTAAATCAGTGACCGAAGTACGTAGCTTTCTTGGTTTAGCTGGTTATTATCGGAGATTCGTGGAAGGATTTTCTCGAATCGCTACTCCATTAGCTCAGCTGACTCGGAAAGATACAAAGTTCGGTTGGAGCGAAGAATGTGAGAAGAGTTTTCAAGAACTCAAGAGGAGACTCATTTCAACACCTATTCTAACAATACCATCTGGCTCGGAGGGATTTGTCATCTATAGTGATGCTTCGAGCAAAGGGTTGGGATGCGTTCTCATGCAACATGGAAAAGTCATAGCCTATGCATCAAGACAACTCAAGGAATATGAGAGGAATTATCCTACTCATGATCTAGAGTTGGCAGCTGTTGTCTTTGCACTTAAAATTTAGAGGCATTACTTGTATGGGGAGAAGGTGGAGATCTTTACGGATCATAAAAGCCTCAAATATTTCTTCACTCAAAAGGAACTCAACATGCAACAACGACGTTGGCTTGAACTGTTGAAAGATTATGATCATACCATTCAATACCATCCTGGAAAAGCGAATGTGGTAGCTGACGCATTGAGTAGAAGATCATATGCAAGTACGAGTGCGATATTGTCAACACAAAGGCCCATTTTGTGTGACTTGCAAATGATGGAGATAGAGTTAAAGACTCCAGGGACCCATGTGATGATGGCGAATATACGAGTAGAACCAACTTTAATCGATAAAGTTAAAGCTGCTCAAGCTACAGACCTGGAGCTGATGCGTATGAGGAAGAAAGTACAAGAAGGTGTTATGCCGGAAGCAAGAATCGATGAAGAAGGAATACTTCGAGTCAACTCCAGACTTTGTGTTCCTAACAACCCTGATTTAAAGTATGAAATCATGATGGAGGCGCACAACACACCGTTTGCAATCCATCCTGGAAGTACCAAAATGTATCATGATCTTCGTCATACATTTTGGTGGAGCAATATGAAGATAGAGATAGCGTTGTTTATCTCGAGGTGTCTAGCTTGTCAACGAGTCAAAGCGGAGCATCAAGTACCAAAAGGTCCATTGTAACCACTTGAAATTCCAGAATGGAAGTGGAAGCACATTACCATAGATTTCGTTACCGATCTTCCTAAGGTTTCTCAAGGTATAGATGTGATTTGGGTCATTGTTGATAGATTGACCAAGTCTGCTCATTTCTTACCGATACGAGAAACTTATACACTTGAATGTCTTGCTCGTATGTACATAAATGAGATTGTAAGACTGCATGGTATGCCAGTATCTATAGTTTCTGATCGAGACCCAAGATTCACTTCACGATTTTGGGTTAGCTTACAAAAAGCTATAGGCACGGATTTACGATTTAGTTCGGCATATCATCCTTAGACGGACGGATAATCAGAGAGGACTATTCAAATTCTTGAAGATCTATTAAGACTCTGTGTCCTTGATTTCAAGGGAAGTTGGGACAAGTTTTTACCATTAGTGGAGTTTTCCTACAACAACAGTTATCAAGCAAGTATTGGCATGGCTCCATTCGAAGCATTGTATGGAAGAAAATGTCGTTCTCCAGTATGCTGGGATGAGGTGGGTGAAGCAACATTGTTGGGACTGGAGTTGGTACGTATGACTACAGAAAAGATTCAAACGATCCGACAACGTATAAAAACCTCACAAGATCGACAAAAGAGTTATGCTGATCTTCATCGAAAGGACGTGAATTTGATATAGGAGATAATGTGCTCTTATGTGTTGCTCCATGGAAAGGAGTTACGAGATTTGGAAAGAGAGGAAAGCTCAATCCTCGATTCATCGGTCCATTTTTAATCCTCGATCGAGTAGGAACTGTGGCTTATAGACTCGCTTTACCGCCAAGTATGTCTCGTGTTCATAACGTTTTTCACATATCCATGTTACGTAAATATGTGGAAGACCCGAACCACATTACTGAGTTAGAACCGGACGAAATAGCAGAAGATTTGACGTATGAAGAAGTTCCTGTTCAAATCTTGGATAAGAAGGAACATATTCTACGCTCCAAGGTTATACCTCAAGTTAAAGTTTTGTGAAGAAACCACGATGTTGAGGAAATGACTTGGGAGTTAGAATCTAAAATGAAATCAAGATATCCTTACCTCTTCGACATACCAGGTACGTACCCTAATTTTGAGGGTAAAATTTCATAAGAAGGGGAGGTTGTAAGACCCTAACGTTTATAAATAAAGATAAATTTTCTATAATTATCATTTTTGAATATTATGGAGTTAATTTGATATAATGTTATATTTGTGGATAATATTTACAAATTTTACAAAGTACGCAAGTTGTTTTATAATATTCGATTGGTCGGAGAATATTCGTTTTAACAGGGAATATTCGTACAACGGCACAATCATTGGTGGACCCCACAACGAAATTATTATCAGATTGAGAAAATAACAAAATATTTTATTAAAAATAATGGCGGAAGTTTTACTATTGATACTGTTGAACTACTCGGTAGTAAAAGTACAGTAATACGTGTGGTTGCATAGTAGCACACGGTATTGATTATTAATGCTTATGTGAGAAGTCACTAAGTTTGATTCAATTATTGTCAGTTAATAATATGAATTATTTAGCGATAATGAAGTTTTGTTTTATTCGTATTATTAACGTAATAAAACAGAAACATCTTTTTATATAAAACAGAATACTTTATTAAAGTTATTCTATAAATAGAATATATTATATTTTATTTAAAAGATTTTTCTTTAAATATGGACCGTCAGATTAAAGTATTCAATCTGGATCGTTCATGGATTAGTTACTATGCATTCCATTTTTCTATAAATAGCAGCTCATTCCTTCATTATTTTTTACGAATTCACTGAACTCTAGAGAGAAAAACTATAGAGAGAGAGAAGAAAAGTATTCTACTACTTAACTACTTCCTTATTTCAGTTCTTCTTTAAAATGGTAAGGGGTGTTATTCTTTCTTATTCATGAAGAGAACTTTTGTTATTCCATTTCTTATTATTCTGTGGGAATAACCTGTATACGCGGTCTACCCTATACTTGGTGACATTCTTCTATTATTCTGTTGAAACATCCTGTCTGTGTGTTTTATACCGGACCTGGTTCCGTTTTTATTATTATTCTGTTGGAACATCCTGTCTGTGTGTTTTACACCGGGCCTGGTTCCGTCTTGTTATTATTCTGTTGGAACATCCTGTCTGTGTATTTTACACCGGACCTGGTTCCATTATTTATTATTATGTCGGAATATCCTGTCTGTGCGTTTATGCCGGACCTGGTTCTATTATTTATTATTCTGTTAGAATAACCTGTCTGTGCGGTCTATCGCATGCCGGGTGATTGCTTTTGTTATTCCATTCTTTATTATACTCAGTTGGTTAAGTTTTAACTTCTATACTCCATGAAATTAGTGGAATATCCTTGATAATTGTGTTTCATCCAGTATCTTTTCATGAAAATATTATTCTAAGCATTCTTGAATTTTACTCCACAAAGCAGTATCATGTTGACAATTTGGACGTTGTTAATTCTTGGATAAATTAATTCTTGAACTTGTTTTATTGAATTCTTATATCATTGTCATCATCCTCATGTTTATAAAATGTTAAAAGTCATCTGTGGCCTGTAGTGCATAGATGGACTTGGTATGATTATGACCAGGGATTATTCGGTATAATCATGACCGTAATGTTACAAATGATGTGGTAAAAGTCCTCATTGGCCCGTAGTGCATTGATGGACAGTTGTTGGCATGATCATGACCATTAATGAATACACGAATATCCTTGGCCGTAGTGCAGGGGTGATTCGATGATGTGGATTATTTTATTAAGCTGAGTCCCAGCGATAACAGTGTTGAAAAATCTTTTAAATCATAGAAGATAGTAGATTTTATTCTCTACTTGACTCTTTTAGTGGATTGCTTGTTCCGCTGCAGTTAAACTTGATGTTCGTTATATTTTATCAGTTTAACACGGTTGAAGGCTAATGATAAGTTATTTTGCATTATCTTAGTTATAATATTTCTTATCGGGCTAGTTGAGCTCACCCTTTCTTTCACTGTTCTCTTCAGGAAATGAGAATATAGCTGGGACGAGTCGGGGAACGGAGTGGTGGACCAGATGATAGTATTAGTAGTCCTCACTATTCTATTAAATAGTGTGACAATAATTGTAATGAGGACTCCTTTTGAGTTTGTATAGTCTCTATTAGACAATAATTGTATTCAAACTCACAGTTATGTTTTGTCGTATTGTACACGACAGTTGTATTAGTAAGTTATATTTATTTTCTGTACCATGTATATGACGACCCAAGATGGGTGATGTATACCTAATTTTGGGGGCATCACATTATCTACTATGCATGTGAGATTTATTTATACCCTTTGTTTATGGGCAGATAGATGTATTTTTGTGGAACAGTGAACACCAGATCTGTGGGATTGAAGTACCCGAATTTGGGGTTGTCATAAGTTGGTATCAAAGCTTTAGGTTATGAACCTTAGGTGGGGAAACTTTAGGCTATAACCTTCTAGGAGATTGAAAACATAGCGGTGATAAACTCCCATCGAGTTCTATGGAATGAATTAAGAAGATTCATTAAAGTTAAAATGATAACAAACTTTATGTGCTTATGTGATAACAAACCTATGTGCTTGCGTGTATTATACGTAATGAGTGGTATGAGTAGTAAATAAATCTTAAAAACGTTGTTGTCGAGATGACTGATGTAGGAGGGAATAGGGAGTAGGAGCCTTGAGACATTCATACAGTCTAGGAATAGATAGTATTGGGGATGTTATGCCATTATGTCAGTTGTAGGACTTAGGCATGAGCTTGAGTTTGATCGTGGGGATGAATTTGAGGAGGTAAAGATAAAAGATGAGTAAGAGGAGGAGGATCCTGTGTAGTAATTCCTTAATTTTATCGGAGCTGAAGTGATCGATGAAGTGTATGAGTATAACAAAGAGCTATAAGTCAAGGTCGAGTAGTTAAAAGGTCAAGCTGTAGAGCACCAAGCCACGCTAGTGCAAGAGAATGTTATGATTCAAGACCTTACCGCACGATTTGGATGTGTAGAGCAGGTATTAGTTCAGTCAGGATATTAAAGAGGATAGTTATTGTGACGCCCCCAAATTCGGGTATCTTCCAACCCGACAGATGGTGCTACACGGTACTCATAATCATACATTCATTCCATTGAAACAACATCAAAATGAACATAATTACAACTTTCTTATTACAATAATAATAAATCCTTTCCCCAGGTTCTGTAACCGATACATTCTTTGTTATCATAATATGATTCATACAAACATACTAGTCTATTATAGAATAAATTAATTATTCATCTTCACTTTGCCTTTATCTTTACTAGAACCCTCAGTTCTTTCGGCCTTAGCTGCAATCATATAATTCAAGCAAAAAGTGAACATAACTAGCTCAGCAAGTCTAACAAAGGATAATATAAATACCACGTCGAAAATTATATGATTATCTTCCATAAGTGAACAAATAGCTATGAAATACTATGAAACATTGACTAGCACTTCTCATTTCATAACAATAATTCCAAAGTATATATAATAGCTTAGGAATTCTGAACCGGTCAAAAGACCATGAACATACTCTTTTCATTTTCATACATGAAAAGGACATCCCGGCACTAAGGTCGTACATCCGATATTTCTTATGAGCACTTCTAGGTGATCAGCCTATAGTACTCTATATTGATCAACATTCATCCGTTAAACATATTTACGTTTAACATTTGACAACCTCGCGTGCCCATCGAATAATCGATGAAAATACATTTGTTTGTTCATATACAAACTTACCTTTGAATCTGTACCAAATAATTGGCATGGGATAGCGTTAATAGTTCTATATTGAAAGACTTGTAAACAAATCAATCTAACTCTTAAGAATAGTTTAGCTGAGTTAAACTGGCATCGACCCTTTCGTAAAATAATTCATGCATCTCAGAACATGAATCACAGAAAACTTGGCTAACACGAAGGTTAGACAAGCGTTAAGCAAACTTGCCTTCAAGCGTCTTCAAATATAATATTCAACAATTGTTTCTCGTTACAGTATCTACATAATATATTCACATAGCACACTAAGATTAGTTACTAAACAATCTAACTTCATGGTTTTAACCAACTTCTTTCTCTTCTATGTCTTAAGTGAATTTATTTCTTTAATAAATGTCAATTTGACTTACTATCCTTCATTACGGCTTGTTAACACTCTTACGTTACTAACCGAGACTCGATCATCTTTGGTTAAGTACACTTAGTGAATATCGATCATAGTTTACTTACTTACATCCCGTGTTATTCGTTTACTTACTATTAAACCATGCTCAAGGTCTTAAAGTCATCAGTAAATAAGTGATTTAAGATTTATCTTACTATGTCTATTAAATACATACATGCTTCACTATTGGTTTACAATTACTTTGGTTCAAAAACAATTTGGTCAACATTGTTTCAGTACCCCCCACCCCGACGGACTAGGCTCCTACCAACCAGTTAAGCACCCCCCTCGCCCCGGTTGGGGTTTTGGCCTAAACAATGCATGCCCCGACGGTGGTCCCAGCTGTTAATCCCTTAAGTTCCCTTTTCTTGCTAAGATTTACGCATTCGTTTTACATACGTGAATGTTCCTAATTCGTTTTCTTCGTTATAAGTCAGAAATCGACCAAACTCGAGTCCACGACTCTTATATACATTGTCCTACATTACGCCATCGAAAACAAAGGTTTCCGAACTAACCAGCAAGTTTTGACTACTAATCCGAAATTATACGATTTCAACGTTTAACGTCTAATTTTGCAAAATTCTCCATAACTTTGTTACTCATGTGTTGTACGCCAAATCAAATGAAATCAATCCATTGATTCATTGTCTACATTCTAACCAAGTAATATTCACATTTCCTATCAATGATATTTTTCAATTGTCCAACAACAACCAAGTTAATGTTCAAAGGTTTCTTCGGTTTAAACTTACGTAATCACTTACAATTTATACTTAAACAAGACTTATCAATGTTTTAATCCTTAATAGCCATCCTTATTCCTCCGGAAGAGACATGTTCCACCAATCTACGATTCTCTACGAAAAATAAATCGAAAAGATCGAAGACTAATGATTTCAAAATATTACCTTTTCGTTCTTAGCGTTCTTGCTAAAACTCTTATAATTTTGCTTTGGATAGCTCTTGATTACTTGTTTCTAGCTCTTTTCTCTCTCTCAAATTATGTTGGTTAAAGTTGCAAAGTAACAAATGACCAACTATAGCTTTCTTATATAGGAAATTCAAATGGAGGGCAATTTGGTCAAAGGTCCCACCTCCTTACTATTCCTTTTCTTCCTCTCCAAGTAAAGCTACTTTACTTGGCCTCCAAGTGGGTTACTTTACTTGGCCACCAAGTGGCTGGCCGACATGGTCTTGTGGGTCCTCCCCATGGGTTGTCCCATGGGTTTTACCCATCCGGTGACCCATCGGTTCGATCCGTGGTTCGATTTCTTGGATCGGGCTTAATTTAACCTAACATTGGGACTTAACTTGGGCTTGATTACACAATTCATTGGGCTTGATATAATCCAAGTCCAATTGGATTCTACAAAGTCCTTAAACTCAAAGTCCATTAAGAACTAATCCTATTCTACACGTATAACTCATGTGTTCTCTTCGTATAGTATTCATACGATATTCGTATTATACGTCGTAATATTCTTCATACTGTACTCATATCTCACACGTATAATAACCTTAATCACCATACGCATCTCATTTCCTTCTCGAAATTTACTTTTTCCTAACCCTTAGGTTTTTAAGTCCGCAGGCAAAAACTCCGTTTGTCATAACTGAAATATTATTGGATATTCCATCTCGTCTTAGAATTCTATCATTACGCGTTTCTCAGAATTTCAAACTTAATTCCCGAGCAGAAACGGATGAATAGTATTTTTACAAAAATTTCTCATAAAACTTTTATTTTCGTCTTGGAAATTCAAAACAATTAATCCTAGCACGTAGTCAGAATCCTAACCACATCCGCACATTCTAGGTCATAGAACGACCTTCAAACATCTTACTCATACAAATAATCAATTAAATTTATTTAATCCACATAATCAAATAAAATTTAATTCATTTAAAAAAAATTCCATTTTCTCGGGCATTACAGTTATTAGCTGAAAACGAGATTGCACGGGATGATTTGAGAAAGAAGTTAGCAGAGCGAAAGAAAGCTAAAGACGCGTGGGTGAAGGCTTTTAAACACATAGATCGCATTGAAGATAAGTTAAAGAAGGCCAAGCGATGGATAGGGTTCGAGATTTAGACTTCCACTATCTTGTGCAGGTTGAGGATTATTTTTGGTGCGCAATGGATCGCAGGACAATGACTTGTATCACGAAGCAAGAGCGCTATGAAGCGATGTAACGTAGAATGTCCTTGTAGGTTGCGAGAAAAATAATAAGATGATAAATAAGTCATGATGAAAGTTGATAAGATGTAAATCTTAATTTTTGAAATAAATAAAGGGATGTGATAGGGTAATTCTGGAATTTTATTATATATGATGTAGTAGCAGTGAGGCTATTTTTGTTATGTTTTAGAGTAATAAATGAATAAAGATATCATTGTTTATTAAGATATATTATGTGTTATCTAAAAGTGGTTGAGATAAGCTTAAATATTTTAATACGTGAATGAATGATGATCTAATATTGTAAATTTTAAATAGTAAGATGCCACCTAGAAGAAGACAGCATCGTCAGCAGACCCCCGAGGAATATACATACAATAATGAGGTTGATGCTCACCCAGTGTCACAATTGGTGAATTTGCTAGTGGGAGCACTTGCAAATCAACAGAATTCCTGGTTGTATAGTTAAATCTCGATGTTTCAACCGAAATCGTTCACAACAAGGCTGGAGAGGACGACTGTCGTAGACGGGGAAGGTAATGCGCTAACATATAATCAAGAGCAGAGGGAAAAGAAAGGTGAAAATGGAGATAAGGCAGAAGGTAGCCGTAGGGGTAATGTTCATTAAAGAAAGTGGAACGAAAATGTCACTATTGGAAATCAGCAAAGGAATGAAAAGAAGAAGGTGGAGGCGTGTAGCAACTGCGGAAAGAAACATGTAGGTATTTGTTTAAAGGGAAAGAGGGTGTGCTTCAATTGTGGCTTGGGAGGACACATTGAACCAAATTGTCCAAGCCCGAGGAAGGGAGCATGTTTCACGTGTGGGTCGAAAGAGCACCTGGCTCGAGATTGTCCAAAGAAAGGGGCTAAAAAAGCAAGCAGAAGTAAAGGGGCAGCAGCAGTGGCAAGTTGGTTATTATAGAATCAGCTCCACCGAGTCGACAAACCGAACATTTATTCAACATGACGACACAGGACATAATGCAAGGTATGGTTCCGATCAGTGATGTAAATGGTTGCGTATTATTTAATTCAAGTGCCACTTGTTGATTTATGTCCGACCAATTTTCTAGAAAAATTTATTTTCTTTAGGAGGAGTTAGACCATTCCCTAAATATAGAAATTGCGAATAGTGATTCCTGTTAGGTTTATGCATAGAAATTATTGAGTAGATATTAAAGGTCAAAGGTAGTATTTTATTTTCTGGTAACAGGTCGCTTAGACAATCGAGTTGTCTAGCGATGATGCAAGCTAAGAGGTTCTTAAGAAAAGTGTGTGGCAAACACAAAGTTTTCAAAATAGGAATTTGGATAAGGCGTATGAAAGTTCTAAGTTACGTAATTGATTAAAAAAATTACTACAAGGAAGGGTGTCCGACTCACGATCCAAAGTTAGCTATAGTGGTGTTTGCCTTGAATGTTTGGAGGGTATTATTTTTACGGGAAGATTTATGAGATATGTATGGACCATAAGTGTCTGAAGGGTATCTTTACGCAAAAAGATTTAAGTATGCGTTAATGGTGATAGTTGAAGTTGGTCAAGAATTATGATTGTAAAATCCTAAACAAATGTTATTGTCAACGCCTTAAGCAGAAAGGGTAGAGAGAAAGTATCTTTGTTAACTGCTCAACAGGGGTTTGTAATAGAACTAGTTAAGTTGTGGGTGGAGGTAAGATGTCCGAAGAAGTTGGAAGGGAAGTTGTTCAGATGAAAAATCGTTCAACTTTATTGGACAGAGTAAAAGAGAGCGCAACTCCAAGACGAGGGGTGTGAGAAATACAGAAGAAGGAAGGATGTCAAATTCAATATTAATACTGAAGGGTTGTTGAGATTTGAAGAAAAAAACTAGGTTCTGCCAGTATTGGGGGTTGAAGATGTAGTTTTTCATAAAACTAATTGTTCGAGATATTCGATTCAAGTAGGGAACACGAAAATGAATCAAGACCTTCGACGATACTTTTGATAGAAAAATATAAAGTCAGAGGTTACTAAGTGTGCTACAAGGAGCTTAATATGTCAAAAGTCAAAGCAGAATGTCAGAAGCTAATTGGTTTGTTACAACCATTGAAGTGGGAGTATATGGTGATAGATTTTGTGGTAGTTCAAAATCAACATATTCTTTCTGATCAAAATTTGATTTTATTTGGAATAATTGGAAAAGTTATATGTCTAAGAAATTGTCTCAAGACACAGTGGTTCGGTATCAGTCGTATCGAATTGAGTTTCGTAATTCACATCAAATTTTCAAAAAAAATAGCAAGAATGCGTGGAAATGCTGTTGGAAATAAGTACGTCATATTGTCTTCAAACTAATGGATAGGATGAATGGAAAATCCAAATATTATAGGAAATGTTAAGTGGTTGTTCAATGGATTTTAAAGGGGATTAGAATGGTCATTTACTTTTAGTTGAGTTCATCACGAAAAACATTGGCGTATCGTATAGTAGATTGCAGAGATTGTCAAGTAATAAAAGCAAGATTGTTAGCTGCTCAAGATAAATAGAGGAAATATATGGACCAGCATTATTAGAAGCGAGAATTTATAGTAGATAGCTTCGTTTTTTTTTAGAACATCTCACTTGAAGAAAAAGATAAAATTTAGTAGAAAGGGAAAGCTGAGTCTGAGGTTCTTAGTTGTACATGCTGCGAGAGTATAAGAGATGGTTTATGAGGTAGCCTTACCTCTACAGTTAGTATTCACAATATTTTCATGTTTCATGGCTATAACTGTATAGACCTTATTATAAGAATGTCATAAAGTATGAACTGTTGCAATTTTAAAAGATTTAATTTATGAAGAAGTACATGTTCAGATAGTTGATAGGAAAGAGCAAGTACTCAAAAACAAAGCAATACCTTCTGTTAGGGTAGTCTGGAGAAACCACAATGATGTACAAGCTATGTGGGAACTCAAAGACAAAATGGTGGAAGATTATGCTCAGTTATTTGCTTAGTATATGTATAGCGATTATGGGGACAAAATCTTTTTAAGGGGGGAAGAATGTAACGAATGGATTAATTGCGTTGTGATTCTGGGGACAGAATCCTTGTGAGGGAAGGATGTAACGATCGAGAATATTATATTTAATTAAAATATTTATTGAAATAAATAAATATTTTAATTGATTTATTTATTCATTTAAATAACTAATTGATGAAATTGTTGTGTAATAATTTAACTAACTGTGTTATATTAATTAAATTAATGTTAAATAATTTTGTGGTTTGAAGATTTAATTTAGTGAGATAATTAGATTAAATGAGTTGTTAAGTAATTGTAATGTTGTGTGATGGAGATGTGTTAATTTAATTTGATAATTAAATTAGGGGTTTAATAAGTTGTTAAATAAAATTATAATTTATAATAGAAATTATAATTACATGACAAATGTTAATTTGATTTATGAATTTCATTAAATTAACTTGTTAAGAATGTGACATAAGAACTATATGTTAAGCGAAGGATTAAAATAAATTAAAAGGTGTTAAAAGGGAGCAAACCAAATAAGGCCTTATGGCTCTTGGTTGTTGTAACAGATGAAACTCTTAGTTGTTTTAACTGATGGAGCCATATAATTGTACGCTTAATGTTATATCAGTTTTGTGTTTTACATGTTTTATCAGTTTAGTATTATATATATATTTCTTAAGTCTAAAAGCAAGAACGAAGAATACAGAGAAGAGAGGAATTGAGAGAATTGAGAGACAAGGTTGAGAATCAAAGAAGGAGAAGAAGAAGAAGGGTAATCATCTTGTTAATCATCTATTCCAAGAATCAAAGAGGTAATAACCTATTCTACATACTCTAGTATATGTGTTCTTGGAGTTTTCTTTTAAAACATGGACTTTATGGGATGATTTGATAAAATAGACGTTATATATATGTTGGTAGATGATTATAATCTGTATATGTTGTCCAAAAATGATTTTCAAAAATCAAAATCCATGGAAACATGGTTAGGATGAAGAACTTGGTTCTATGATAATATAATTATTTTGGCTTACTTTGAGACCAAAATTAGTGGTTAAATCATGTGTTAATCTGTAAATTGGCAATGGTTTGTGTTAATACATTCAAATACAAAAATAATGCAAATAGAATGAATCGATTTGGTTGAATAACGAATCTGTAGTGTATAATTTTGTTAAAGATGTTGAAATATGGGATTTTGTGTAAACTTGGAATTTGAGATTTCTAAATCGGTTGCTAAGTGATTTTAATTGTTGTAATAATTATGTGTATATGTTATGTGATTCTGGTAAGGTTTATAATGTATGGGTTTATCCATGTTGCTGTGGAATTGAAGGAATTGGAGTTTTGGGTTGAAGAATAGTGCTGAAAGACGACTATAGAGTTCCTGTCTACGCAGTTGCGCAGGTGCTAAGGCAAGGAACGACACAGCTGCGCCCCAGCATAGTTGTACTACTGCCAAGGCAAGGAACGGCGTAGATGCGCCCTTCCCTGTTAGAATCTATTTTATGTCTTTTATTTTCAGTCCATAGCATGTTATTGTAACCTATTCTAATGAGCATGATAATGTGTTAGGCTTATAGTAAGATGTTATAACATATTGTAGTGATGATATAACACTAAATATGAAGATTGAAAGTTATTGATTAATAAGTTATATTAGTTTGAAACTCAACGTTGAAAGGGTTGAGAATGTGTTTTGTATGTTTAAGCTTATGTTATATGTTAAAGGGTTTTCAGATTCATGTTATGTGGTTGGTTGATATGATTAAACGTTAAGTTAAAGGTTATAACTTAACTAATATGTTAAATGTAACCAATAAGGCTAGCCTAGATTTTGCTAATTAGAGTTGTGAATCTAAATGGTATGTGTGTAGGATATTGGAGTACGTGAGTTATAGTTGTCTAACCCACACATGAGGCAAGTCTCCTAACCCTATTTTTACATTATGCAAGTTTCTTGAATCTATTATTCAGTTGAGCAAGTTCTTTAACCCTAATCTTTCATTATGCAAGTTCCTATTCCTAACTTGTTATTGTTATGCAAGTTCTTTAATCCTAATTTATTGTTGAGCAAGTTGATTAATCTTTGCTTCATCATTCCAAATGAGATTTCTTTGGTTATTCAAAGTCCGTAATTTTATTGTAAGTAAGGTGTTTATTCAGCTACGAATAATTGTTGTTTGACATCTGATCACCAATGTCATTATACATTCTTACATTGTTGTGCCGAACTTTCAGTTGACTAGCGACCATTCTATTGATTCAACTAATCCTTAGTTGATGAATGTTGTATAAACTAAATTACCCTTGAATCAATCCAAACCAAACTTCCTTTGGTTTGCTTATGTACCCCTACAGTTTTGAAAGCATGTACGTAGTCGATGATTAACACTTTTTCAATTTAGAAACAGTTGATGATTCATCGATATACCTTGTTCATGAAGATATTGTAATCAAACTCTTGAATAGTTATTGATCCCTGTTTGATTCAACCAGTACTTTGTTGATGAGTGTTATAAAGATCTAGAATTCATTTGAAGCTAATTCCAAACCAAACTTCCTTTGGTATGGAACCTAATGATTAAAGCTAAGATGAACAACCCTATTAAAGGGGATTACTTTAGAGCTACTGTGACAACCCGAGAAATTGTATGATTTATTAAATCTTTAACGATTGAATAAAGGTTAGATAATAAAACCTAGACAGGAAATAAGGTGTGAATTTAAAATTTTTGTGAAGGACTTACGTTGTTCTGTATGTGATTGTGTATGTTCAGTATGTGGTTAAGGGTCAAGTGTTGAGCAGATAAGTGGAACATTAGCAAACCCTAATGTTATGTTAAGAACTTCAATGTTCAGTAAGAAAACCCTAACGATTTGTTAAAAACCCTAATTCTGGCTCTAGAAATCCTAATTTTAGTTCTGGAAATCTTAAACCCTAATTGGGAATTTTAAAACCCTAATTGGGAACTCAAATGCTAACCCTAAGGGGTAAGTATTATGGGATATATGGGAAAAAAACAAATTACCCTTCAAATTGTAGGGAAAATTACCAAAATACCCTTAGTAGGTGTAAAATTACCAAAATGCCCTTTTACTTAAACTTTAAGTAAAAGATATTTTGAATTTGTGGTAAATCACCACTTGAACTTGCCAAGTGTCCCAACTCCACTACAAATCAGTCATTAGGCCACATAGCAACATTTTTAGCCATTGAATCAAAAAGTTAGTGAATTAAAGTAAGAAAAATCTTACTTTAGTCCTCATTTAGCCAAGACCACTTCTCTCTCTCTAACCTCCGAATTTTTGAGAGAAACTCAGTCAAAAATAAAGCCAAGAACAACTCTTAGCTTGCCAAGAACAGAATCAAAGATCGGAATCAAGATTTGGAACCAAAAAGGTATAAACCCTAGCTATCTTTAAATCCTGGTAATTTTTGTTAAATGATGTGTTTTGATGTTTAGATATATGTTAGAAGATGTTATTTAGTGATCTAAGATGTTAGATCAAGGATCCATAACACCTAAGTACATGAAAATAGGATTTTAGAAACTGATCATGAACCCTAATTTTATTGCCTGACAGCTATATGCCAGGGCTCATAGATCTTTGTGGGTTAATTGTTAGGTTGAATTAGTATTATAGATTTGTTCTATGTCATGAGGAGAGTAGACTGGAAGTGGAATCAAATCCATACCATGTCTAGATCTCAAGATATTAGTGGTCCAACATGGTTGACCGAGCACGAAGTCTAGAAATCTGGGTAACCCAGAAACCCAAAAACTGTCTGACAACGTTTTGCAGGGCTTGAATGTTGTTGTTGTTAATGTTTTAGGCCATGTTAATGTATGGGTTTTGTAGACTGACATATAGGCTACACAATCATGCCATTAGAACACCTAGATTAGCAACAGAATCAAAGTTATGGATGGTCAAATAAGGGTTAACCAACTGCCTGATGAAGATTCTAGAAAACCCAGAAACCTTCAAGAACAGCTTTTGACAAGCATTTTGACCGGTCTAGATCTTTCAGTTGTGATGTTGTTAAGCTACAAAAGTGTATTACTTTTGTACCTTGACATACATACTACATAGTTGTGGTCCTTAAACACACTGAGTAAGCATGGAATCAAAGATATTAAGATCCAAAAGTAGAACCTTGCACTGTTCTTCATTTCTGGGTAACCCAGAAAATGAAGAACATGTCTGACAAGCTTTTTGAAGGCTTATAACTCATTGTTGTGATGTTGTTTGGACATAAAACTTGTTTGTGCCTGTAGTGTTACATCAATACTACAACACTAATACACTAAACTGCCTAGAAACTTTAAAATCAAAAAATTACATGTGGTCAAACATGGCACCCGGGTAACTGAGTTTGAATGTTCTTGAATGCTCAAAACACCTATAGCGACAATTTTGTCGCTATAGAACCCTTTAGCGACAGTTTTGTACCTATAGATAAATTAATTATTTTGATTAAATAATTAGAATAAAATGAAAAAAAATTATGAAAATTTCATAATTAATTTGTAAAAATTATTTTAAAGCATAAAAATTGGTTTTTAATAATTTGAGATATATTTCGTTAATATTTTAATTTATTTAAATATTAATGATATTTAATTTATTTAATTATTATATTAAATAAATTACTTAAAAATAATTTTAATATTTTAAAAATCATTTGAAATTATATTAAAGTGTTAGAAAATATTTTAAGTTATTTTGAATGACTTTTGATATTTTAGGATGAATTTCATTAATAGTTTAATATTAATGATAATTGATTTATTTAATAATTGTATTAAATAAATTATGAAAAAATAGTATTAATATTGTAAAAATCATATAAAAAGATTTAAAGGTTTTAAAAATGTTTTAAGTTATAAAACATAACTTTTAATATTTCGTTATGAAATACATTAATATTTGTAAATTAATGACAGTTATTTAATAATGGTTTTAAATGTTTTAAAATCATTTAAAGGCGATATTAAGGTATTAAAAATATTTTGAGATATTATAAATAACTTATAATATTGTATCATGTATTTCATTAATATTTGAAATTTATTAAATATTAATGATAATGGAATATTAAGGTATTTAAATCATATAAATATGACATTAATTATTAAAAAATTATTATAAATGATAATAATTATTTGAAAATTATTATGAGCTTTTGAAAAATATTTTGACTGATAAATAAATTATCTAAGATAATATTAAAGCGTTTAAGTAGAGTCTTATTGATAATAAGCTCGACAATTATTCGAGTAGGCAATTGGGATGTCGAAATAGTTTCGAACGCAGCTCAGACTGAAATACTTTGACTTGATACCGGGCCTTATGTGTTTTATTAACTGTTTGGATTATATGATAATGTGTTTAGGTTATTTTATAACCGTAATTAGAAATAGTTATTGTGATGATATTATTCTAATTGGGAGATCAATATTATAAATATTAGGTCTTCAGATGAAGCTAAATAGACTGCATAGCAGTAGTCAATGATACAGGTAAGTTCCTTAACTGTACTCTTTTATTGAGCAAGTTTTTCTAACTCGAACTCGAGTTGTTGTTATAAAGTATGCTTGTGATTAATCATTGCTGATTATATCACGTCTATGATTTATTGATTGGTACGTTGTGCATATTGCATATGTTCATCAGGTATGAAAGGCTGATCACCTTCATTATCATTTGGTCCAGTTGATTTATTCATGTTCATTATTGGCCATTCATTTTTATTGTCTCGGTCGTTCAGTTATGAGAATTGATTCATGCTATTTCACAATTGTTATATTGTTGAAAGTCAACCAGTTTATTTTTCATTCTTTCAATCATGATATATCATTTCTTGAACTTAAACTTGTTGGGCAAACTTGTTGCTCACCCTTGCTATATCATGATAAACATTGCAGATTAAGACGAATACTTTGGATACAGGCGAAGCAAATGACATTGTATGTCAGATAGGATATTTAATTCAGGTAATAAGTTAAGGTTATCGACCTTGGGAGTTGTGTAAAGGTTAATGTATAAATAAATTATGTTTATATCTTTCGTAATAGTTATAGAATTAGTAAACCAGATTCGTGGTGATTAGTACCCAGATCAGGGGATGCTACAGCTACGTGATAGCATTAAAATGTTTGTGCAGTACATAGAACAAAGGGCTGATCACTTGGAGTACAAGACGATGGTCCATATAGTCGTTTAGACTGTTAAAGGTTACAATAGAAACGCTTGTTAACCTAGGACATAGATGATGATTATGGTCTTTTAGACCTTTAATAGTTAAACTAGAAATACTTGACTACCTAGAACATAGTTCGTGGTCTTGTGACCCTCAGTGTATTCTTTTGATGTTGATATCTGTTGTTAACTTAAAAGTTCATTATTCCTTCGAGCTCATAGCTTTTGAATTAGAGTTTATTATTCCGGTAAGAGTACATTACCATTGAATACTCAATCAATTGTTATTCATAGACTATTATTGTATATTATTCTTCTTATGGGCAATTGTTTGCTCACTCTTGCATAAAATAATGCAGATGAGGTCAAGAAGTCTAAAGAGCTTTCTACAAGCAATGGCAAGGGCGAAATGCTTGATTAAATGACGTTTAATTTACCTTTTATTTATGAAGCTTATGTAATAGACTTGATTATGATTATGTTTTAATATCCCGATGATGATTGTAATAATAAAGGTTAGATGACCTGGGATTTATTTGAGATTATGTAACACTTTAATGGAAGGATTATCTATTATGCTTGTGAGATTTATTTAGTCCTTTTAATTATGGGTAGATAGATGTATTTTTGTGGAATAGTGAACACCAGGTCTGTGGGATTGAAGTACCCGGATTTGGGGGTGTCACACAAGGACTAATGGGTTGTCATTTATCGAATCAAATAGGATATTTCTCTTCTTTTTCTAGAAGTGGTAGATTATTTATTTATCATTCATTATCTCCAAATATAACTTATTACACTCAAGCATACCCTTTGATATGCCCTAAGGGTCTTAAGAAATAAGTTAAAATATAATTCATTATACACAAGATACTATGATGATCTCAAGTTTAAGGATCACTTGTATTACTATCACATAGGAATTTCTATTGACAGGCAAGTAAAACTCCATTAGGTATTCCTTAGCGAGCCATGTTCAGTGAACTTATTTCCCAATAAGCACCTACATACTTGTTGTAGTGTCTCCACACAAATGATCATGAGATCAATCATCCTCAGCTAATAAGCAAGCAACGTATGTACCAATCTATCTGGATTCACTAATCCTCTTTTTAGTAATCCAACAATTGGAAAAAATTTTAGTTTGTGAGCTATCTAAGAATTTAGATCTCATTAGCATGATCATTATCTTAATTCTAAAAACATTTCTCAACACTATGGGTTTATCACATATTATAAAACAGCACCATGTAGATAAGTTAAAACCTTTAATTAAACAATTCTTTTATTAATTGTCGACGTCGAGAGATTTTTTCCTGTTTTTAATCTCTAACCTTTATGTGTTCTATGTTTCATTTGATCTTGCTTAAAGGATGAGATTTTGGAAAGACCGACATACAATGTCGACTATTTTAAAAGTTTTATTTTAATGATTGGACCGAATTCGACAGAGTCGCCAGTTAATAGGAGTTTAAATGGATGTATCAACTCATCCAAATTTTAAAAGTTTTCGCAATATGGCCATATATGTAACTCTATTTAATTAGTCTGGAACTCGATATTCATGGAGTTCAGGGGCTTACTTAAGCAAGGGGAAGGTCTTAGGCACCCCCTGACTTCTATGAAATACGGTTACCGCTACTTTTTCATTCCCTATGCATTGTGTGTGTTTGTGTTTGAAAGCTTTGGATTGAAAAGATATTTTGTGTTTTATTTGAAAGTAATGTTATGACTCTTTTGCACCTATATACAAAGGGTTTGATTAATTGAAAAGTTTATTTTGGACAAGCATATGAAAGTGAATTTTTGAAAAGCTATTTTTAAACCCTTTCGCTCACATAGGAATTGAGGCCTTTGATACTTTTATTTTATTCCATATTTGGCTTGATTTAATTTTATTTAAGATTAGAAGCATCTTTGATAGTATATATAAATATATATAAGTGTTGAACTTCTTATGGGCATGAGAGCCATCGAAGTGAGCCAGAGCACCACATGAATGATTTTCAGTATTTTGAGGCCTTAAATTCGGATAACCATTTTAAGGCCCCTTAATTACATGTACAAGGGGTTGCAAGCTGACTGTACAACTTAAACAAGTCCATCATAAGAACCGAATCTAGATTCATTGATTGAATCTTCGACCCTATGGCTCCTAGGCTCACATGACATCATTTGAAAGCTTGCAAGACATATATTTAACACAATATGTACATCTAACTTAGAACTTCGCTAAACAAGGAATTTATTGATCAAATCCTTGTACGCGAGTAAACAAGCTTCTCATTTCCTCTAGATATAGATCTAAGGTCTTGTGGTTGCTTAATATTTATAAAACTAGAAAGTAAACTAGATCTTAGCAATTCTAGCTCAACGGTTCAGATTTGACAACTTTTGAACAGGTTAAAAGCTAGATCTAGTATAAATTTACTGAATACACTTAAAACATTGACTATTTACACAAAATGAACGGTTAAAAAGCTACATTTATGCATTATTAACAAAAATCTATAAATATATATAACACTTATATATATAGTAAAGCAGGAAAAAGATAAAGATCTGAAGAGATTTTACAGCCTTGCTCGAGATGGGCTATCTAACAACTTTTGGCGCCTTTAAACTCGGCTTCCACCAGTTAAAACTTGATATGTTGTATTATATATGTATATAAGGGTTTACAAGTGAAATTTATAGGTTTAGAAGCAAGGTTTGAACTGTTTGACACAATAGGGTTCGGATTTCTCTCTTCCAAAACTTGTTAAATGAGCTGATTGAGGCCTATATTTATAGGTTCGGGCTTTCGCAAGTAGACCTATAGCTTCCGAAGGTACACCTGTAGAAATTCCCAGCGGATGCTGTCTCGAAGTAAGTGCACCTCGATCGACGTGTTGTCTGCTAAAACGTCTATAACTTATAATACGAGAATCCTATAGAGATGTGCCATACCATTCCAGAAAGCTCTTTCTAAGAGCTACACAATGACATAAGGCTTGCCCTTTTTCGAATTAGGGAGGATGAGTCCATAACCAAACTGACATCTTTGGGTCTTCGTAGGAAGTCTGTTGAGATGTTTTATGTAGTTTGTGCTCGGGATTACTGCGATGGATCTTTGTAACCTTCTCTGTAGCTGGATAGTTTTTTTTATGTCGTGTTTGTCAAAATGACCTCTTTTCCCTCCTAGGTTATTTTCGGGCTTGAAGTGGTTGTTGTTGTCCCTCTGGGTTATTTCTGGGGCTTTGAGTCTTATTGTCTCTATCTTTCCTTGGGGTTGTCTTCGAGGTTAATTTGATGTTCCACGGTGCTCTCTATGGGGTTTAATTTGATATCCCACAGGGTTGTCTCTGTGGTTTGAGGTTTACTGTAGTCTTCCAATGCCGTCTTCGGGGTGTGAAAAATACGTTTTTGCCCCCCTGCATGGTTAGTAACAGGAAAATAAAATTTCGAGTGTCTACAGATGCCCCTCTTTATCATGTTTATGCGGCGTAATGGAATGAACAAGATAAATATTACTAGACACTTGAAACCTGATCTGACGTAATGATACAATAAAAATGAAATAGAATGATGCAATGCAAATGAAATGCTATGATGCAATGCATATGCAATGATGTGATGCCAACATTGGGGTTGTCTCCAAGGGTGGACTTTTGATCAGTGTTGCTGATGTTTACGCTAATGTTGACTCTAATAGTTTCCATTTTCATCGGTGTTGCTGATGTTTGTTTGATGAAGATATGTTGAGCGTTTTCCACATCTCTGTTGGGGATGATGTTCTAAAATCACCGGACCTTCCTGACGTTTACACTGATAGTTTATAATATTCCATCATCGGGTTGATGTTGATTCTTACTCAAATGGTAGTTTTCAAGGTTTTATCATCGGGTTGATGTCGATGCTACGTTGGGGCTGTCACCAACGGTTTATAATACTGAATATCTCGATATCTTTGCTGAAGTAGTTCACAATGGCTTACAGTTTCATCAAACATTCTTGATATCAACGCTGGGGATGGAGTATTAATGGTTGTCACCACCGAATTACCTCGATGCCTACTGATATGGTAGTTTACAAAGGTTGTTATCACCAAACCTTCTCGATGCTACGTTGGGTTGATACCAATAGTTTATAATATACGACAGAACGCTATCTTTGATGAAGTAGTGTTCAACGACTTACATTATCAGACCCTTCCCCAATGCAACGCTAGATTGACGCCAACGATTTACAATATCAGACAGAATGATATCTTTGTTAAAGTAGTGTTCAACGGCTTACATCATCGGACCCTTCCCCGATGCTACACTGGATTGACCCCAACAGTTTATAATATCAGACAAAACGATATCTTTGTTGAAGTAGTTTTCAACGGCTTACATCATCGGATCCTTCCCCGATGCTACGCTAGATTGACCCTAATAGTTTACAATATCAGACAAAACGATATCTTTGTTGAAGTACTTTTCAATGGCTTACATCATCGAACCCTTCCACGATGCTACGCTGGATTGACGCCAATGGTTTACAATATCAGACAGACTAATATCTTCGCTGAAGTAGTGTTCAACGGCTTACATCATCGAAACCTTCCCCGATGTTACGCTGGATTGACGCCAACAGTTTATAATATTAGATAAGACGATATCTTCGTTGAAGTAGTGTTCAACATCTTACATCACCAGACCCTTCCCGATGCTACACTGAATTGACGCCAACGGTTTATAATATCAGACAGACTGATATTTTTGATGAAATAGTTCTCAACAACTTACATCACTGAACCCTTCCCGATGTCACGCTGGATTGATGCCAACAGTTTATAATATCAAACATCCTGATATCTTCACTGAAGTAATGTTCAATGGCTTACTTAATCGGACCCTTTCTGATGTCCTGTTAGGGATTTCTTCTAAAACAGATTTCATCATCATTCCTTCTAATGAAGATAGTTTTTCAAAGTTATCCTAACCAAGTTTCTTTGATGCTTCATTGAGATGAAACCAATGGCTTGACTGAGAATTTCATATTCCCGTAGTTTTTCGGGATTTTAAGTGCTTTCCGCACAATCGCGTAGAACCTTTATTCCTGATTTGACTTTTTAGCTTCTAAGAGACCTGTCGGACCTCAAATTGGATCAAACCAAAGGGGGTGGAACCTACCCTAGACTTTTGTAGGTAGATCTATGGATTTTGCAGGTAGACCCGCGGAAGGTTGCAGGTGGTTTTATACTCCCCTGGCCCATTCACAAGTCATTTTCAACTTGATTCCCTCTGAAAAATCCAAATTCTCTTACTCAGATCTACTTAGTTCGGGCTTATTTTCTCAAAATCCATCACCATACAAACATTCTGCACACTTCAAGTAATGTTTACATCCTTTCTTTTCAAGTTTTGACCATTAGAACGCTATATTTCATGTTTAGCAAGTTAAATACAATATAGAAAATATGTATGCTTGGATGCCTTGATAAAATTGAACGGGCCTAGTAAATACTTGTGTTTTACCATGTTGAATGTTATAATGAGAAAAGAAAATTTTATTTTTTCAAAAGTCAATTTACACTCATTTTGGCTAGTGCAGCTATCCTATTTTAGGACAAATGAGTATGAAATGTTTTTTTTCAAATGGATATGGTAATTTAGCTACTATTAGGCTTAGTTTAATGTTTAATATATAAAATGTTCATGATTTGGGTTGGTGTGCTACTGAATGGCCACCTAGTCATGCCTATGCGCATGTGGAGACTATGGCAAATAAATTTCACGAGCCTGGGCATTTTAATGCGCATGTATGTTTAACTCTACAGGGGATGTATGTTAAAATAGCATGAGTTGACCTGATTATGTCAGGCATGATGTGATGATCTAAGCATATCCTTAGGGGTCTGTTGTCGTAGGTGGATGCATATACTTAATTGAATTGACTGGAGTAGAAACATACCTCGCCCTTTCTGATGTGATTTGGAGTTTTTATTTTTAGGCATGGATTCTGATAGGCCTAACAGTTCTACCTCTCGTAGAGCTTCTTCTAGTGTTAGGAGAGTGGCTTCAGACGTTCCCTTGCCTATATCGGCCAGACAAGCGCGTCGGTTGACCGAGTCTATAATTCTTCCTATTAGGGTTAATAGGATGGATGTCACTGATGAGGAGGAGGATGTTCCCATTGTGGATCTAGCTCCCTCTTCTTCCACTGATCTCCTGAACCTTCTCGGTATACAAGTGACGATTCCCGATCTATTAGGTGATTTGAGCAGCCATCCATCGGTCTGACTACATTCTAACGAGGTACTGGAGATTTTCCCCATCTTGAATAGCTTTTTTCTTCCTTTTTTGGCAATGGTTGAACTTGACTTGAATATGTAGGTTCCCGAGTTTACTCAGCCATAAGGGAACTGGTTTAACATCTACTCCTTGTATAAGAGCCTTCATCCCGATTACCAGGCTATTGTACATTCCTAGGGCTTTGAAGCTTTCTTTTCCATTGCACAGAAGTGTTGTCCGTGGGGATATTTGAGAGCTTTATCTAAGAGATGGTTTCATTAGATCCAGTTGATATATCTACTTGATTCTAAGGTGGTGATGACGCCAATAGATTGGTAATTCATCACTGGTTTGGAGTTTACAGGTGAGATAGTGCCCCTAGTGATGGGAATTTCCCTGGCTGAGGTTAGATCCTTGTTGGGGATACCTCCTTTGACCCTCAAGGGTCGGGTCGTCCATTCCGGTCCCTTGAGCATTGATACTTCTAGTGAAGCTTTTTCAAAGCCTCCTCCTGCTGATCAGGTGGAGAGAAAACGTCTATTTCTGACGATCATTAGAGGCTACTTCATTGCAGATAATTTCTCGATTATCTCCTTTGCACTGATTAGAGCTCTCTGTGATGTAGATTGCATCAGAGATTTTGATTGGGAATCCTTCACCTCTGCCTATTTCCTCCGTGGAATGCGTCTACGCTCTGAAGGCATTATAGAGGCTTGGTTAGGCTTCTACCCATTTTTACTGGTGAGCAGTTTTAATCAGTTTTCTATTTCCCACCTTTGGGAATTTTTGATACATGGATTGATGTAGTCGATTGAAGCCCTTTCAGTTCTGGGCTTATGAGAGGCTTCCTTACCTTTGGTCAGTTACCACCTTAGGCTTAGATACATATCTGAGGGGACACCGATGGCACCATTCTACCCTGGTTGAGGTCCTTGTGGCTAAGGGCATTGTCGCTTACAGCTGGAGCTGTTGACTGCAGATGTCATTATGTAGATTCTTTACACCCCTGACCATCTGACAGTAGGCTTTGTGGATGACTTTTTGATAGGACTCGAGTACACCTTGTCCACCCGTCAAATTCCCTTCTTAACTGAGGGAGGTTGGGAGCTCTATTTCGGCGAGTAAGCTATTAGATGCATTATAGGGGAGATTGCATTCCATATCTTCCTTTTGCTCGACGACACTAGTCTTTGTCCCATCCTGTTATGGATATTCCCCTGTGGGCTTGGATGGTTTCATGCTGGCTGATGGTCCTTGCTCTTAGGATGCTTTTTTATCGATGGTGGGCTCCCCGCACTATTAGGGCTCAGACCCGTACTACACAGTTCTTAGTGGACATAGTGCATGGCTCTATGACGATGATAGATTGGATAGCCTGTGTTCGAGAGCCTACCCATTTGGATCAGATAGCAGATTTGACCTAACGGCTGAATAAGGCGCATCTCTTCATTCGCCACTTAGGTAGAGATCCAGCAGAGGCAGATACTTTTGATCCATTTGGCTCAAGTGGTTGTCCTTCTGGCGGCCTGATGAGTGAGTTTTATACCCATGAATTGAATGCGTTTGAGCTTAATCTGTTGGATGTTTTTAAGTATTTGTGTCTATTCATGCATGTTTGACGTTGTTTTATAGGAATTGGGACAAAAGTTACTTGGATCGACGTTTGGGGTGGCTAGATTCGCGTTTTCGACTTGCCATTTACATAACATCCACTTAAAAGCCAATTTTAG
The DNA here is from genome assembly GCA_016801055.1 of Panax notoginseng. Lineage (NCBI taxonomy): Eukaryota > Viridiplantae > Streptophyta > Magnoliopsida > Apiales > Araliaceae > Panax > Panax notoginseng. The sequence continues at coordinate 107,514,670 of CM029018.1, forward strand.
CATTTCTCCGTACCTTATTTTGAAAACCTCAAAGAAGAAAAGTTGTAGATCTACGTCTCCTCTTTTTTAAACATCTTGAATCATCGAAATCGGAGTTCGAACGAAAAAGTTATGGCCATTTTCCCAAAGGACGTCGGAGCAAAAAATTTCCAAAAATGAGGCCAGCGCCGGGGCGCCCAAACAAGGCCTATGGCCAGCACCGGGGAGCTAGAATGCAGTGTTGCAGTGTCGTGCCCAGCGTCGGGGCGCTGGGGAAGGGTTTAGTCAAGTTTGGACCCGTTTTGGGGAGAATTTTGACACTTTTTTGACTCCAAATTGGATTGGGTTTGTTCCTAAGCTAAAAATTGAACTTGTAGCCTATAAATACATGATGTAAGGCATAAAATAAAGGGAGATTATATAGATTACCTTAGATAAAATACTCCATTAGATTAGAACATAAACCCTAGTTTATATTAGATTGTTGGAGATTGAAGCAACTTGAGGATCATTGAAGATTCAAAGCAGGAGCGGAAGAGGAGTCTCAAGACTACTGACAATAGATTATATTCTCTTTTCTTCTCTTACTTTTATCTTTTAATGTTTATTCAGTTGTGGATTCTTGATTTTAATTTAATGATAATGAACTAAATTTCTTTTATTAAGACTATAAATTGAACCTTTTATGTCTATGAATCAATTGTCTAATTTATTCCAATTATTTATGTCAAGGTGAATTGTTTATTATGTCTTGTGCGTTTTTGATTAATTATTTGGCCATTAATTACCGTGTTACTCTAGAAGGATTCGGGAGATGAAATCTAGGGTTGGAACTAGACATGATAACATGTATGCTTAATTATTTGCATGCGATGAATAATTAGGATCGTGAATTGAATAGGAATATATGTTCACTGCATGTAACGAATTGGGAATTGGAACTTAACGGATTTGGTTCAATTATTCTGCATAGGAATATCGCAGGATTAATTGAATTGAATAAAAGTTATCTGTTCACTTGGGAAAGGGCTTTTAACAACTAGAATTTCTGTTAACAATTCAAGTGGCGTAATAATTGAGATAATTGGATAATTAGTTTATAGCTCATAATTGGGGATATTGTAGTCTTGATATTTATTTATTTAAAATTCATTTATAAAGTAATCCAGTTTATTTAGTTAATTTCTTTTTCTTAATTAGAAAAATCACAAATTGCAGTTGTTTAGCTAAAATTAGTTTGATTAAGAACTAGTACTTGGTAATTTTTATTAAATAATTCCTCGTGGGAACGATACTTTTCTTATCACTTTATTACTTGTTGACCGTGTATACTTGCACGTATTTATTGATTGCGAAATCGATCAACACGACCCATATGTTGATGACTTGACTGGAGTAGATCCCCCTTTGTACCGTCTTGATGTACCCTCTGAGAAAGAAATCGTGACTCATGAGGAGTTGGATCGGGTTACTCGGCTTGGAGATGTAGATTTTAGGGATTTCTTCTTGTAGGCTTTTGTTAGTCATTGGGCGGTTGTGCCATATTTCCCTGTACTTTTTTATTTTCATTTGTAGGACAAAGATGATGTATTCATGATGTATTCAGTCTTATATTTCATATGTATGTATAATGCTTTTCATTTACTACACCTATTGAATTGTTATTTATCATGATGCATGCATTATATCATGGATTTGCATTTATTTATGGATGAGTTAGAATTGACCCTTGTATGGTCTTGTGATACAATTTTATAGATGTCTTCTTCATCCGTAGTACGTATTGATCACCTTCCTCATACATGTATTGCTTCGAGCTTGCGGCTATGGTTCGATAGTCTGTCGGATTCAGATCGTTTCTCAGTAGGTGGCATGTTGGGACTTTCTATGTTATTTTTGACTTTTCAGGTCCCCGAGGGTTTTCTAGAGGGTATGTTAGCCCGTTGGATACCAGAGAGACAGATTTTTAGATTTGGTTTACATGAGATTACTCTGACTTTAGAGGAATATAGCCGCATCACTGGCTTTCTCTTGGACAAGCCTTGTGCCCGGGAAGCCACTGGTCATATGTGTAGACAGTTTATAATGATGACAGGATTGAGGTGCACGATGTTTTAGATGAGATTACCTCTGGTCATGTTATAAGACCCCAACTTTTATGAATAAAGATGAATTTTCTATAAATATCATTTTTGAATATTAAGAAGTGAATGTGATATAATGTTATAGTTATGGGTAATATTTATAAATTTTATAAAGTACGCAAGTTGTTATATTATATTCGATTGGTCGGGGAATATTCGTTTTAACAGGGAATATTCGTACGACGGCACAATCATTAGTGGACCCCGCAGTGAAATTATTATCGGAGTTAGAAAACGACAGAAATATCTTTTTATAAAAGTAACGGCGGAAGTTTTACCGTTAACTGTTAAAATACCCGGTGATGAAAAGTACAGTAATACGCGTGGTTGCACAGTAGAACACGGTATTGATTATTGATGCGTACATGAGAAGTCACACAGTTTTGTTCAATTATTGCTACAGTAATTACTGCATAGTATCTCACATTATTTAATTCAATTATTATTAATATTTTATCTATTATTAAATCAATAATTGAGATGACAAAGTTATTAATATTATTATTTGCAATATTGACGATGTCTAGAAGTTCTGTCAAGGAGAGGTTTAGTCACCTAATTGCACGCCAATAAGAAAAAATCCTTATTGGAAAGCCCCCTCTTTCCTGAGAACGACCTGGTTATTGAATATTGCGAATTATAATAATGATGATAAATATTGTTAAAAATATTGAGGTGATTTTTATGAAGTATTTGTTGTAAATATTGACGTATTATTTGAACCCCCATTTACTCATTTTTCAAAATAATCGATAAAAAGTTATTTAATATTATAAAGGTGGGCCCACATGTGGGGGCCACATATGGGGCCCATATGTGAAAAATGAATTGGCTGGGAAAGTTCACGGGTGATTGTTTTCAAAGTCATAGGTTTTTGTTTATATATATATAATATATTTTATTAGTTTTATTTTTTATGAAAAATAGAATATATTATATTTTATTATGCATAGTATTTGCATAGTGCCTGCATAGTAGCAAATGTTGAAATCGTCCGAATTTTTTTTAAAACAACTGTGCGTCCGTGATTTTTATTTCCAAATAGTATCATCTCCATTCTCCTATAAATAGGATGCTTAGTTAGAATTGAAAATCACACCAGAATCAGAGAATTCTTCTTCTATAATATTGAGTGTATTTCTTTCGAGTTTTAGAAAGCTTTGAGTGTAGAAAATAGTGAAAGTTTTCTTCAAGAATATCCCCGCTATACCAGTTGGAATACTCTTCTTTTTAAGGTAAGGGATGTTATTTTTGTTCAATATTCATATGAAATAATATTTTCTTTTATACTCTGTAGTATGTAAGTAATATTATTTCGTTTTAGATTCCGAATTCTATACTCATTTTGTTAAAGTTTAGGCTTCTATACTCCATGAAATTAGTAGAATATCCTTGATATTTGCGCTTCATCCAATATCTTTTCATGAAAATATTATTCTGAGCATTCTTGATAAGTTTTAACTTTTTCATACTGGAGTACTATTTACGGGGTTACTATTCCCAAAGTTACTATTTATAGATACTATTCACTAGGTTACTATTCACCCGGGGTACTTATCATGACAAAAATTAATTTCTTTTCGGTCCAAATCATTTTTGATATAATATTATTATTGAATTTTACTCCACAAAGCAGTATCATGTTGACAATTTGGACATTATTGAATTTTGGATAAATTGAATTATAAATCTTTAAAATTTATCCTTTACTTTCATTTAATTGAATTCTTATATCATTGACAACATCCTCATGCTTATATTGTTATGAAAGTCACCTTTGGCCCGTAGTGCATAGATGGACTTGGTATGATTATGATCAGGGATTATTCGGTATAATCATAACCATAATGTTATAAATAATGTGGTAAAAGTCCTCATTGACCCGTAGTGCATTGATGGACAGTTGTTAGCATGATCATGACCATTTGTGAATACACGAATATCCTTGGCCTGAAGTGCATGGATAAATTGTGGTCGTGATACTTAATAATATCCTTGGCCATAGTGCAAGGGTGATTCGATGATGTGGATTATTTATTTGGCTGAGTCTCAGCGATAAAAGTGATGAAAAACCTTTTAAATCATAGAAGATAGTAGATTTTATCCTCTACTTGACTCTTCTAATGGATTGCTTATTCCGCTGTAGTTAAACTTGATATTTATTATATTTTATCAGTTTAACACTGTTGAAGGCTAACGATAATTTATTTTGCATTATCTTAGTCATAATATTTCTTACTAGGCTAGTTGAGCTCACCCTTTTCTTTCATTGTTCTCTTCAGGAAATGAGAATATAGTTGGGACTAGTCGAGAAACGGAGTGACGGTCCAGATGTTTGCATTAGTAGTCCTCACTATTTTGGAAAATAGTGTGATAATAAATATATTGAGGACTTATTTTGAGTTTGAATACTGTCTGGAAGATAATATTTGTATTAAAACTCACAGCTCATGTTGTATATTTAAGTTTATATTTATATTCTGTACCATATATTTGGCGACTCAGAATGAGTGATGTATACCTATTTTGGGGGCGTCACACATGTCATTTCTATAGACTTTTTGATTGACCATTTTGGGGCATCTGATAGCCTTTTATTGCATCAGGAGGATTTTGTTACCTCAGAGGAGATTTGGAGAGTTTCCCGAGTAGACACTTTGGTGATGTGCATCTTGGGGTACTTATATATTACCGTGTATATGGACCACATAGATATTGGCCTATTGACAGTCGTTAGTGCTCTGCGGGAGGATTATACCATTATTCCCATAATTTTGGCAGAGACATTCATTTCACTTACCCATTTCCATGCTCATTCGGATGGGTATTTTCATGGTAGCATTGTATTGCTTTATGTCTGGTTTATGACACATCTGTATTCGATAGGCACATTCCAGTGTCTCAGCTATTATTTTGGGTGGGACATAGCGATTTCTCATTCTTTTCGCCCAGCTGACTGTATTAAGATAGAATATTGGTTTATCTTTTTGACAGATATTAAGGAACCCTTGTCCTTCTTGCCTTATTCTGGATTTTGTTCTCCTTTGAGCTTTGTCACTCATGTTGTAGGTATGGACTTTTTTTCCTTGGTCGATTTGAGAGGGGTGACCACCTATCATCCATTAGCTATTAAGGGGTAGTTTAATCAATTTCAGGATGTTCATTCCTTTGAGGGGAATTTAGGCCATAGATCTTTTGCTTTGTCCCTATTTGAGGATGATCTATCCCGAGTATATGATTTCTGGGCACATCGAGAGAGAGCTAATTTTTTAGATAGTCACCCTGGCCGTTCGGTAGACTATATAGCATGGTTGGAGGCAGATATAGCAGCGTCTCTTGCTGCTCATTCACCACTGAGTTTTTATTCTGATGATAAGGAGCCTATGGAGGAACCACCCTCTCCTACAGAGGATGAGCTATTTTTCGACTTGACAACAACTTTAGTTAGCACCTCTCCTAGCTTTTCGGCTTCTACTCCCCCACTTCCAAGATTGGCTTTAGAGCGGATGGTACAACTTTTGACTTTCGAGTGGGATCAGGCTTGAACATTGATGTTGACGACCTTATCTGGAAGGGATGCTTCTTATTCAGCGAGGGATGAGGCCTAGTTAGTTAGAGATGCTGCTATTGTTAAGAGTGCTGCTCTCAGATCCTACACATAGGACATCATCACCTAGACTGGTGATTTTATGGATGATTATGATAGTACTCTACAGATTGTGGTAGCTCTTATGACTCGTATGGAGACCGCGAGGTAGGAGCTCATAGGTGCACCTCCATCTTTAAAGAAGGATGCAATGTTTAATTTGCTTACCCATTTAACTACGGGTTTATAGATTGGCTTTTATTTCTTGCATAGACTAGATTAGTCATTTTTGTCATGTACATGACACATTGTATATATCAAATAGTAACATATCTAAAAAAAATATATTTTGGTTCACTCCTTTTTGGATATGTTTTGACTTCGCTTGATGGCTACCACTTTCTTTATGACTTGCTATTTTGATATATCTCGAACTCTTTCCTGATGGATTGACATTTAGGTGTTATAGGGTCTCTCAGAATAGGTCATTGATCTTCAGGGTTTGCTTGGTGTATAAGCTTTTAGATTTTTAATTTTGGTGTCTTGGAATTAGTATTTGGATTGTGGGTTTAGCTGTTTCTTTTGAAGGTCAAACCGCACTATAGATGGCTACCTACATACTCCCATTGATGAAGAGATCGGGTCTTACGTAGTTCAGGCTTGGCCTGAATAGTTTGAAAAGTGTTTATTTAGATTTGAGCTGTTTTAGGTTTTTATTTGGTTTGAGTGGGTTGTTTGGATTTTTGTTTGGTTTGAGTGGGTTTTGTTTGGCTTGGGTTTTTTGGGTGTTTTTATAGTTTTGGTTTTTTGGGTTTTTTGCTTGGTTTGACCGCACCATAGATGGTTGCCTACGTACTCCCGTGGATGAAGGGAGATCAGGTTTGTCGTAGTTCGGGCTTGGCCTGAACGGACCTGATTTCTTTGATGATTTGCTCAGGATGTGCCGCAATATGGGATTCAGACATAGTATCTCTTGACAGAGTCTGAGGTAATAAGTTGGGGAAATTCTTCGCCGTCCATTTCTTGCAGTCTAAGGGCTCCTCCAGATAATGTCTCCTTGACAATAAAGGGACCTTCCTAGTTTGGTGCAAATTTTCCTTTAGTTGCATCCTAATTGGAGATGACCTTTTTAAGCACTAGGTAATTTTCTTTGAACTGCCGAGACCGGACCTTCTTGTTGTAGGACCGAGCCACTCTTTATTAATAAAGTTGACCATGGAATATGGTTGCAACCTTTTTCTCATCTATCAGAGATAACTGGTTGTATCGCTCTTGTAACCATTGATCTTCTTCTGTCTGAGCATTTATCAACACTCTTAACGATGTTATTTCTAATTCTATGGGGAGGACAACTTCCATGCTATAGACTTGAAAATAGGGAGTGGCCCTAGTAGAAGTTCTGTAAGCTAACAGAGTCAAAGGCAATAAGTCTGGCCATCCTTTGTGATTAGCAACCATCTTTTGCATTATCTTTTTGATGTTTTTGTTGGCTACTTCAACAGAGTCGTTCATCTTAGGACGATTGGCTGCATAATTATTTCATCATCTGGTTGTTCAGATTCTTGGCATTGTCTGACGCGATCACCTTCGGATGTTCGTATCGACAGATTACATTATTTTTGATGAACTTGATGATGACCTCTTTTGTGACTTTAGAAAAAGAGGCAGCTTCCACCCACTTGGTAAAATAATCAATCATAGTGAAGATAAATCTATGACCGTTGCTGGCTTTGGGCTCTATCGGGCCGTTAACGTCCATTCCCCAAATAGCAAAAGGCCATGGCAAACTCATACAGTGTAGTTCACTTGGAGGTGCATGGACAGCATTTCCACATACTTGACATTGATAACATCTCTTAACGTGATCATCACAGTCAGCTTTGAGAGAAATTTAATAATGCCTCATTCTTAGTATCTTTTTGGGAAGTAAGGGACTGCTCATATGTGGCCCGCATACTCCACCATGCACTTCATCTACAAGCCTCTAGGATTGATTGTTATCCAGACACCTTAGGAGTCCCATTCCTACATCTCTTTTGTAGAGGTCATCTCCACTTAGATAGAATTTCATGGCCATTTTATGGATCCACTTTCTTTCAGCTTGACTTGCCTCAATGGGTGAAAATTCATCCCGTAGATATATTTTGATATCCTGATAACAGGGGTTTTTGATGGGAGGTAGTTTTCATCCTGGTGCCATATGGTTTGTGAATTTAATATCCAGGATTCTCCTCCTCGGGGAAATATTGATCAAGGAAGCCATGGTTGCTAATGCATTTGCAAAATCATTTTGATTACGAGGAATATGGATGAAGGCTATATCTTCAAATTTTATAGCTATCTTGATAACCTGCCTATGATAAGGAAGTAAATGTAACTCTTTAGTGTGATATGCCCCGGTGGTTTGCTTGATGACCAACTCGGAATCCCCAAAGACAGCTAACCGTTTAATACCCATTGATCAGGCCAAATTTAATCCCATTATACAGCGTTCATACTCGGTTGTGTTGCTGGTGTTGACAAACTGTAGCTTGGTGGCCATGGGATATTGTTCCCCAGTGATGGATACAAGGACTGCCTCTACCCCTGCTCCTGCACCTTCCATGTTTACAGCCCTGTCGAAGTATAGTTTCCAGAATTGGCATGCATCCTCTCGATGGTTCTACTGAATTGTCATTATCCCATCATCTGAGAAATAAGTTTCCAATGGTTCGAAGTCCCCTGATGGTGCTTCGGCCAATTGATATGCAATTCCTTGACCTTTGATGGCCTGTTGAGTTACGTAGACGATGTCAAATTATTGGAGGATTAATTGCCACCTTGACAATCGATAATTTAACATGGGCTTGCTAAATATGTATTTTGAAGGATCCATGCGGGATATGAGATAAGTGGTGTGCCCATGGAGGTAGTGCTATAACCTCATAGTGGCCCATGCTAATGCACAATAGGACTTTTCAATCAAAGTGTACCTTTGTTCACAGCTGTTGAACCTTTTACTGAGGTAATAGATGGCTCTTTCTTTGCCTCTATCGTCTTTTTGCCCCAACATACAACCCATAGCGTTGGAATTGACTGATATGTATATGAATAGGGGAACATTGTCCCTTGGAAGAACCAAAACAGGTGTTTTAATCAATTATTTCTTGATGGCGATGAAGGCTTTATGACATTCCTCATTCCATTTCCTGGAAGAATTCTTTCTAAATAGCTTAAAAATGTGCTCACAAGTTGTTGTGAGTTGGGAGATAAATCTACTTATGAAATTGATTCTCCTTAAGAATCCTCGTATCTCTCTCTCTGTCTGAAGTACGGGCATCTCTGTGATGGCTTTAATCTTGGTTGGATCTAGTTCAATATCTATATAGCTTACTAGAAATCCCAACAATTTGCTAGACTTGACACCGAAAGCACATTTGGCAGGGTTCAACTTCAAGCTGTATTTGCAGAACTGGTTGAATAACTTGTTGAGATGGTCGGTGTGGTCATCTTCCTTTCTAGATTTGACGATGATATCATCCACGTAAAGCTCTATCTCCTTATGCATCATTTCGTGGAATAGAGCCATCATGGCTCTCTGATATGTGGCACCATCGTTAGTAAGGCCGAAAGCCAACCTTCGATAGCAGAAAATTTCCCAGAGGTGATAAAGGTAGTTTTCTCTCTATCCACCTCAGCAACCATGATTTGATGCTATCCGACAAAATAATCAACAAATGAGTATGTGTCGTATTGTCTACCAAGATGTGGATAAAAGGTACTGGGAAGTCATCTTTGAGACTAGCCTTGTTCAGGTCCCTGTAATCCACACATACTCATGCCTTTCCTCCAGGTTTAGGCATGGGAACCACATTGGACAGCCATTCAAGGTAAGTTAAAACCATGATATCGCCTGCTTTAACTCCACTCAGGCTTTAGTCTTCATAGTTTTTGTTTTATGGGAAGTCAATGAACGATAATATCAGTGGATAACCCGATCATTTCTTTATGCGAACACATCCTTGAACTGGGTGAGGAGTCTAATCAGGTCTTTCTTTTGGCTTGGGGTAAGGTCATTCCTAATTTGCAGTTCTTTGGGATTTTTTGAGGTACCGATATTGATAGGGGTGGTTTGTTCAAGGTTTGGTTTGGGTTTGTCTCCAACCCATCCTTTAATCTCCTCTTACACCTCATTGTCTTCTATCTCCTCTTAATCAATTCCCTTCAGGTCAAAGTCCAGTTCTACATCAAAGTTGTAGTCACTGCTGAGATTTGGTGATACATCAGCAAGGCTAAACAAATATAACTTTGGAAACTTGAAAACAAAATGCTTTTACATTAATATATGCGACTGATTAACAATACAAAGCGTTAGTAAAAGTATGACAAAAATAGATTGCTAGCACTAAGTAATGTAGCGTCCCTAAATCTGGGTACTAATCACCACAAACCTGGTACACTAATTCTATAACTATTGCGAAAGATATAAACATAAATTATTTATACATTAACATTTACACATAACTCACAAAGTCGTTAACCTTAACTTATTACCTGAATTCAATATCCTACTCGACATACAATGTCATTTGCCTTTGCCTGTATTCGAAGTATTTGTCCTAATCTGTAATGTTTATCATGATATAGCAAGGGTGAGCAACAAGTTTGACCATCAAGTTTAAGTTCAAGAAAAGATATATCATGATTGAAAGAATGAATAATAAGCTAACAAAACTTTCAACAATATAATAATTGTGAAAGAACATGAATCAATTTTCATAACTGAACGACCGAGACAATAAAAATGAATGGCCAACAATGAACATGAACAACTAAAACTAGACCAAATGGTAATGAAGGTGATCAGCCTTTCATACCTGATGAACATATACAACATGCACAACATGCGAATCAACAAATCATAGACGTAATGTAATCAGCAATGATTAACCACTAGTGTGCGTGAAAAACAATAACTCAAATTTGAGTTAGAGAACTTGCACAATAAAATAGTACAGTTAAGGAACTTGCATGTACAGTCGACTACTGCTATGCAATCTTTTTTAGCTTCATCAGAAGACCTAATATTGATAATATCGATCTCTCAATTAGAATAATATCATCACATATATTACTGCTAATTACAGTTATAAAATAACCTAAATACATTACCACATAATCCTAACAGTCAATAAATCACATAAGACCTGATATCAAGTTAAACTATTTCAGTCTGAGTTGAGTTCGGTACTATTTCGACATCCCGATTGCCTAATCAGATAATTATCAATCCTATTATTAATAATACTCTACTTAAACGCTTCAATATTATTTTAGATAATTTATTATTTAATCAAAACATATTTCAATAGCTCATAATAATTTTTAGATAATTATTATCATTTATAATAATTTTTCAAATTATTAATATCATTTTTATATAATTTAAATATCAAGCAATTCCATTATCATTAATATTTAATTAATGTCGAATATTAATGAAATTCATATCATAATATTATAAGTTATTTATAATATCTCAAAATATTTTTAATACCTTAATATTGTCTTTAAATGATTTTACAGTATTTAAAACCATTATTAATTAACCGCCATTAATACTAAATATTAATGTATTTCATGACAAAATATCGAAAGTTGTGTTTTATAACTTAAAACATTTAATTATAACCTTTAAATCATTTTTATATGATTTTTAAAACATTAAAACTATTTTGCCATAATTTATTTAATACAATTAATAAATAAATTTTTATCATTAATATTAAATTATTAATGAAATTCTTCACAAAATATCAAAAGTCATTCATAATAACTTAAAATACTTTCTAACACTTTAATATAATTTCAAATTATTTTTAAAATATTAAAATCATTTTTAAGTAATTTATTTAATATAATTATTAAATAAATTAAATATCATTAATATTTAAAAATATTACAATATTAATGAAATATATCTCAAATTATAAAAATTAATTTTTATGCCTTAAAATAATTTTTAAAAATTAATTATGAATTTTTTATAATTATTTTTTATTTTATTCAAATTATTTAATTTAAATAATTATTTTTTATTAAAACTGTCACTAAAGGGGTCTATAGTGACAAAACTGTCGTTATTGGTGTTCTTGAGCCCTCAAGAACATTCATAGCCAATCACCAGGGTACCTAGTTTGACCATCTCTAAATCTTTGATCTTAATGATTTTGGGCTTGTATATGGAATAGTTATGTAGTATTTATGTAATACTACAGGCTTAAACATGTTTCATGGCCAAACTACATCACAACAGTGAGATATAAGTCATCAAAGTGGTTGTCAGAGGTGTTCTTCATTTTTTAGGTTATCCAGAAAATGAAAACAATGCAAGGGTCCATATTCTAAGCTTTGTAATTTGGATTCTGGGTTTACTCCAAGTGTTAAAGTGTAACACTTATGTAGTAGAGATGTCAAGGTACAAAAGTAATACACTTTTGTAGCTTAACAACATCACAACTGAAAGATCTAGGCTAGTCAAATGCTTGTCAGAAACTGATCTTGAAGATTCTGGGTTTTCCAGAAATAGAACCCAGGCAGTTGGTCAACCCTACTTTGACCATCCATAACTTTGATCGTGTTCATGATTTTGGTGTTCTAGTGCCATGGTTGTGTAGTCTATATGTTAGTCTACAAAATCTATGCACTTGCATGGCCTAACTGCTTAACAATAGCAAGATCTAAGGCCTGCAAAGTGGCTATCAGACAGTTCTGGGTTTCTGGGTTGCCCTGATTTCTAGAACTTGTGCTTGGTCAACCATGTTTGACCATCAATAACTTGAGATCTAGACATGGTATGGACTTGATTCCTGTAACAATCCAGAATTTTAAATTATAATTTCAAATATTTATTGAATTATATAAATATTTTAATTGATGTGTTTGTTGTTGAATAAATAATTGTTTGATTCAATATGATTATTTATTATTAAATAAATAATTTATGAGTTGAGGGAATTAACTTAATTTGTTAATTAAGTGATAATTCATAATTTGGTATTGTGAAATTAACTTAATTAAGATAAAAGAGTGATGAATTAAATTTATGAGATAATACTCTAATTTAATTATATGAATTGCTATAATGTTGCTTTAATTTAATTTAGTAATTGAAGTGATATGTTTATTAAATAAAATTATAATGAAAATTATAATTTTGTGGTAAGTGGTTAAGTGGAGAATTTATTTAATAAGTTGTAATTAGTTTTTTTTTTAATTAAGATTGGATATGAAAATCCAAGTAAATTGTGTTGGACAATAAACTATAATGTAAATGATTTATTAAAATAAATTAAAAGAGTTTTAAATGGGTTTACCAAACAATGCTTAATGAATATTAAGTCGTTATTTTTAAAAAGTGTTTTGACAAACAAAGTCTTATTGTAACAACCCGATATTTTCTATATAAATAAATCAGAAATTTTGCATATAAATTTTTTTATTTATTTAAGGATGAGGATTTGTACAAGATAATGTGTATATGTATTTATGTGGTAAATAAAAATATATTTATTATATAAATATTTACAAATAATTTTATTTTAGAATTATTGATTATTATAAAGTATATTCTTATAATAATTGCTTTTATAGCAAAAATGTTTTTACTAGTTATTTTCCTTGAAGATATAATCATATATTATTTAAATAATATATGGAGTGATTTTTAGAATAATTATAATAATTATTTTATTATATGAATTTTGGTACAGATTATTAAGTTAATTAGTTTACCTTAATTATTAACGTTAAATATGAAGAATAAATCAGATATGGAATCCAAACCCTAATTTTGAATTTTTATCGAGGAATGAGAATAATAAAATAATAATATTATATTTTAATTTTTAAGTACTATAAATATGTACTGTAAGTACGTATTGATGATGGTTGGTCAATTATGGTGTTTAATGTCAAAACTCTAGCATTAATTTGTTTAACCCTATTTTTAAATTTAAATGGAAAATTCAAATATTGTTATATAACCGTGTATATGATTTACGTTGTGATTTGATTAATTAGGTAAACCCTAATTAAAATCTAGAAACCCTAATTAATCTTGAGAAAACCCTAATTATAAAACCCTGATTTCGAAAATGAGAAAACCCTAATTTGAAACTCAAATTAGAGTTCGAGATTGGTTGTAATCGTGATAATGTGATTAATTTACAAGAATTAAAATTATAATTGTTAATTAGGAAAACCCTAATCAATTTTGGAAACCTTAATTAACTAGAAACCCTATTTCTAAAATTAGTAACCCTAATTTGCTAATTTGTTAACCCTAATTTATTAATTGTAAGTTAAATGCTAATTAGTGGACACTAAAACACTAATGTTCATGTATAGTGTAATTAGAAAATTAATCATAATTAAGAAATCCTAATTTCAAAATTTTAGAAACTAAAATTTATTTAATTTTATTTTTGTGCAAACCCTAAATTGGAAATCTTACATTTGATTTGTGCTAAACCTCAGGGTTAAACCCTAAGGGTCTGCCAAATGACAAGATTGTCATTAAAATTCCCAACCAAATGACCAAAATACCCCTCTTGTATTATTGAATTTTGCCAAGTATTAGAGTTGTTGGAGTTGGTGAACTACTTGGTTGAAATTGTGACTTAATAATGCCAGCAATCAGCCTCTAGATATCAGCCATTCATTAATCCGACTTCTATAAATAGATTGGAGGAGAGAGAAATGGCATTAGTTAGCCTATTTTTGTTCCAACACTCCATCATTTTCTCTCAACCTAAACCCACAAATTTCTAAGGTATATTAGTCCCCAAGAACAGCGCCACGAAATCCCCTAACCAAATCAGTAGCCTTGAATCATCAATTGATCAAAGAAGGTATAAACCCTAGCCATGATTTCTAATGATGATCTGGGTTGCTAGAAGTTAGATCCATAACATATAGATGCTCAGATTTGAAGATTTCAAAAACCTGGAAAAAAATTTCTTAGTGGTCTGACAATGAATGTCAGTGGCTGTAGATCTCTGTATGTTGTTGGTTTTTGTTATTTAAAGGTTTACATATGTAGTCTGACATGTAGTCTTTGATCTGGAACAAGAATCAGTCTTAGATTTGGTCCAGATTTTAAGATAATTAGGGTCAAAAGGCGTTGACCGGCCATGATCGGGTGTTTCTATGTAACCCAGAAACAACCCAGAAACGATCTGACAACACTTTTGATCGACTAGATCTGACAGTTTATTGATGTTTTGTTGTTATTGTTGTATCTAACTTATAGTCTGATATTTGAAGTCCATGTTTGTGCCTTAAAATCCCCTTAACAATAAACGAATCGATTTTAGTGGCTGGTCAAAGTAGGTAGCTTGATCACGGATTCGGTTTTCTGGGCAACCCAGAAAACCTATGACCACAGTTTCTGACATTCTTTGACCGGTCCGGATCTATTGATTCTCTTGATGTTTGGTTGATGTTTTGTAATAGATCTCTTAAGTTACATGTTTTCTACAACCTGAAATCGATAGATCACAAAAACATCAACAGAATTGCAAGTTGTGGAAGCTCAAAAGTGCATGCTCGAACTGTTCTTCATTTCTGGGCAACCCAGAAATGAAGAACAGCCTCTGACAGCTACTTTAGGCCCTTAGATCTTCTTTGTTATGCATGTTATGAATTTGTTTGTTGTTGAAAGTTTTAGTCCTGAACTAGCACTTTAATATCTGACCAGAAGCATGCCTTGAATCATCATAGATTAAGATTAATAGTTGGTCAAAGTAGTAACCATGAAAACTGTGTATGAAGTTCTGGGTCTGCCAATGTGACGCCCCCAAAATTAGGTATACATCACCCATCTTGGGTCGTCAAATACATGGTACAGAATACAAATACAACTGTCGTGTACAATACGACAAAACATAACTGTGAGTTTGAATACAATTATTGTCTACTAGAGACTATACAAACTTAAAAGGAGTCCCCATTACAATTATTGTCACACTATTTAACAGAATAGTGAGGACTACTAATACTATCATCTGGTCCATCACTCTGTTCCCCGACTCGTCTCAGCTATATTCTCATTTCCTGAAGAGAACAGTGAAAGAAAGGGTGAGCTCAACTAGCCCAGTAAGAAATATTATGACTAAGATAATGCAGAATAAATTATCATTAGCCTTCAACAATGTTAAACTGATAAAATATAACGAACATCAAGTTTAACTGCAGTGGAATAAGCAATCCATTAAAAGAGTCAAGTAGAAAATAAAATCTACTATCTTCTATGATTTAAAAGGTTTTTCAACACTGTTATCGCTGGGACTCAGCTTAATAAAATAATCCACATCATCGAATCACCTCTGCACTACGACCAAGGATATTCGTGTATTCATTAATGGTCATGATCATGCCAACAACTGTCCATCAATGCACTACGGGCCAATGAGGACTTTTTCCACATCATTTGTAACATTACGGTCATGATTATACCAAATAATCCCTGGTCATAATCATACCAAGTTCATCTATGCACTACAGGCCACAGATGACTTTCAACATTTTATAAACATGAGGATGATGACAATGATATAAGAATTCAATAAAACAAGTTCAAGAATTAATTTATCCAAGAATTAACAACGTCCAAATTGTCAACATGATACCGCTTTGTGGAGTAAAATTCAAGAATGCTTAGAAGAATATTTTCATGAAAAGATACTGGATGAAACGCAATTATCAAGGATATTCCACAAATTTCGTGGAGTATAGAAGTCAAAACTTAACCAACTGAGTATAATAATGAATGGAATAACAAAAGAAATCACCATGCATGCGATAGACTGCACAGACAGGTTATTCCAACAGAATAATAAATAATGGAACCAAGTCCGGCGTAAAACGCACAGACAAGATGTTCCAACAGAATAATAATAAAGACGGAACCAGGTCCGGTGTAAAACACACAGATTGGATGTTCCAACAGAATAATAATAAAGACGGAACCAGGTCTGGTGTAAAACACACAGACAGGATGTTCCAACAGAATAATAGAAGAATGTCACCAAGTATAGGGTAGACCGCGTATACAGGTTATTCCAACAGAATAATAAGAAATGGAATAACAACAGTTCTCTTCATGAATAAGAAAGAATAACACCCCTTACCATTTTAAAGAAGAACTGAAATAAGGAAGTAGTTAAGTAGCAGAATACTTTTCTTCTCTCTCTCTCTATAGTTTCTCTCTCTAGAGTTCAGTGAATTCGTAAGAAATAATGAAGGAATGAGCTGCTATTTATAGAAAAATGGAATGCATAGTAACTAATCCATGAACGGTCCAGATTGATTACTTTAATCTAACGGTCCATATTTAAAGAAAAATCTTTTAAATAAAATATAATATATTTTATTTATAGAATAACTTTAATAAAGTATTCTGTTTTATATAAAAAGATGTTTCTGTTTGATTACGTTAATAATACGAATAAAACAAAACTTCATTAGCGCTAAATAATTCATATTATTAACTGACAATAATTGAATCAAACTGAGTGACTTCTCACATAAGCATTAATAATCAATGTTATGTGCTACTATGCAACCATACGTATTACTGTACTTTTACTACCGAGTAGTTCAACAGTATCAACGGTAAAACTTCCGCCGTTATTTTTAATAAAATATTTTTGTCATTTTCTCAATCCGACAATAATTCTATTGTGGGGTCCACCAATGATTGTGCCGTTGTACGAATATTCCCTGTTAAAACGAATATTCCCCGACCAATCGAATATTATATAACAACTTGCGTACTTTGCAAAATTTATAAATATTACCCACAACTATAACATTATATCAAATTAACTCCATAATATTCAAAAATGATAATTATAGAAAATTCATCTTTATTTATAAAAGCTGATGTCTTACAGCCAAGAACACGAAGAACACCTATAGCGACGATTCTGTTGCTATAGGCAGTCTTTAGCGACACTTTTATTAAAATTAATTAATTAAAATTCTGTAAATTATTTAAAAATAGTAATTAATTTCCAAAAATTACAAAAGTAATTTTAAAAATTATTTTTAAATTATAAAAATTAACTTTTAATAATTTGAAATATTTTTCATAAATATTAGTATTTATTTAAATATTATTAACAATTAATTTATTTATTAAATTCATTAAATAAATTAATTAAAAATGATTTTATTATATTAAACATCATTTTAAATGATAATAAGTTATTTAAAAATATTTTAAGTTATAAAATATAACTTTTAATACTTTAAATTAAATTTTATTAATTATTTAATATTAATGATCATTAAGTTATTTACTAAATGAATTAAATAAATTAATTAAAAATCATTTTAAATGATAACTTTCAATATTTAAGGGTAAATTTCATTAATTAATTATTATTAATGATATTAAGGTTATGTAATAATTATATTAAATAAATTAATTTAAAAATAATTTTATTATTATAAAATTATTTTAAATGAAAATAAAGTGTTTAAAGATATTTTAAGTTATAAAATATAACTTTTAATATTTAAAGGATAATTTTATTAATAAATTAATATTAATAATTATTAATTTATTATTAATGATATTAAATTTATTTAATAATTATATTAAATAAATAGTTTTAAAATGGTTTTATTAATTTAAAATTTATTTAAAAAGGATATAAATGAATTAAAAATATTATTAAGTTATACTTAATGACTTTTGATATTTTGATAAATAGTACATTAATAATTTAATATTAATGGTAATTATTTAAAAATGATTTTAAATGTTTTAAAAATTATTTAAGGGTAATATTAATACTTTAAAAATATTTTAAGTTATTATAAATAACTTTAATATTTTGGAAATAATTTCATTAATAGTTTAATATTAATTAAATATTAATGATAATAGAATTATTTAATATTTAAATTATTTAATAATGATTCCGATGTTTAAAAATTCATGATAAATTATAATAAATATTTTAAAATTATTATAAGTCATTTAAAAATAATATGACTGATATTTATAGATATTGAGATACAGAATAGAGTCTTAGACTCGATAATTACCCGATAAAGCTATCGGTACACCGACATGTTTCAGAAATTGATCTGGACTTATATAATTTGATTAGATATGTGATTATTTGTGATTCAATGGTTGTTAAACCTATGTGACAATGTGATTAGGTTATGTGCTGACTGCGAAATGCAGTACTATGTGTTTTTGTCTATTGTTCTAATCAAACGAATAATCTGATTAATGATAGGTCGTGATATAAAAGACAAAACTAAGTTGTGAACTGTAAGCAGCGCATCAGGCAAGTATCTTACCTGTATATTTTCTTTATGCAATGGACATGAGTAAGAATGTTTCTAAATTATATTATTACTGTACAGATTATTAATCTTATATTATATACGCTTATTGATTATCAACATGTTAGTATATGATAATTCAGATATATATATATATATATATATATATATATATATATATATATATATATATATATATATATATATTGTTCGTTAATTTTTATAAATGGTTATACAAGTGTCCCCACTTGGATAATCATTGTATTTAATCACATGTTGATACACCTTTGTCAATTACCCGTATATATATGTTGAATTATAGATTATTGTTGAATAAGATAAAATCTTTGATTTGGAACCCAGACAAGTATGAACATCCCTTACAAGGGAAAAACTATTTATGCACCCAAGGTGGACAGAGTGAACGATACCCTCGTTCTTGTATGTAGTATTGATCAATGCAGGGCATAACGGGCTAATCACCCCCCCCCCCCCCGTGCCCGTAAGTTATGACGGTTTGCAGATAAATTTCTGTTTAACCTTTTCGAAAATGAAAATAATGTTCATAGCATGTCACCATAATCCTAGTTATAGTCAATATGTAGTTTCAAAAATTTGAAAGAGAGCTGTTATGTTATTATTATCGGTTCAGATTACTTCACAACTATTGACTTGTTGTAGAAGGGTAGTACAAAGAAAACATTTAAATTCTTTCAGCTTATATATATATATATATATATATATATATATATATATATATATATATATATATATATATGTTATTACTTGCTGGGCACTCAAATGCTCATCCTTGCTTAAATTTAAATGTTTTCAGCTAAGTATGAATAACCAGAGAGCTCTGCTAAGAACAAGGAAAAGGTTGTTGAACGAACGAAATGTTATGTTATGTAATTGTTAACTTGATTAAGACAAGTATGATATATATTATCTATCATGGGTTGTAATGAATGTTTAAAGGTTACGTACTTGGGAGTTGGACTCTGATAATCATGTAAATTAAGTTGATCTTTATATTATTGTTATTATTATTAGTATTATTCCGCTCATAGAAATGGTATCGTGAAGCACCGACTTCGGGTTTCAAGTACCCAGATTTGGGGGGCATCACAGGTTGGTATCAGAGCTTAGGGTTAAAAATCTTAGGTGGGCTAGACCTTAGGCTATAACCTTAGAACAGAGGGAAACGTTGAAAATATAAATAACTCATATAGAGTTTAAAAAGAGATGAATTGAATAAATTCATCGTCAAACAAAATAAAAGATAACTTGTATAAAATTATTGTTTGTTGTGTGTATAAACTATATGCTAATCAGGATAATTTATATGTGTAGATGTATGGTGGAAAAGGCTTGTTATATGCGTATAGCATGAAGAAGGATCAAACCCATACACCCTAGCTTATATCAAAGCCAATAGCTGAAATAGAGGCTCACGATGAAAATAACTCAAACGAGGTGGTTATTGTAGAAAATATAATACCAGATCAGGAGATAGTGGAGCTGACAGATAGTGATTCGAACACTAAAGTTGAAGCTGATCAAGCATCAACGGAGGTGCAGGATCTGAGGAACAAGGTTTCTTCTCTGGAAAGGCTGTGGGAAATAGAAAAGCTGTTAAATAGTCAACTGCGTCAGGCGTTAATAGAAATAATGGAAGAACAAGATAAGCTTAAAATCTAAATTGATCAGATGGGAGCCACAAGCAACACATCGTGTGCAGCTCCGAGCAAGAAGGGGAAAAGAAAGATAGGAGACCATGACTTAAGAAAATCTGATAAGAAAAAAGGGAAAAGAATATGTTATCTTTACGGTTATGAAGGACATATTACTCTGTATTGTCCTAACTACAAACCAGTAGCATGTTTTATCTGTGGGATAGAAGGTCATCAGGCGAAAGGTTGTCCAAGGAAAAGGGCTTAGTAAATAGGTGGTATAAGTTCTGTGTCGTAGGCATGATTAATGTAATATGCGTGCTTAGTATGTCTGTGTAAGGTTATATTCAAAAACTTTTGTAATGATCAAGTCTATAAATCCCGACTTTTGTGGTCGCAAAGGGATAACTGATGTTTAAAACATTGTGTGATATGCTATGTAAAATATTCGCTAAATGAATATGAACCTATAATTGAGTAATGAAACGAGTTTGATATAATCATCTTATGCGACAAGGTTTAGAATATAAGTTAAATTATGTTTTATTTAATCAGATAATGTCGTCAAGATGTCGAACTCGAAATCAAAGGGCAGAAGGATCTGTCAACAACGTTGAGGGACAACAACAAGCAGACCCGATGCAGAACTTCGCGAACATGGTAGCCCAGGCTATGCAACAAGGAATACCAGTCGCTGGGAACCAGCCGGATAATCGCTTAGTGAACTTCAAGGATTTTAAGGCTGTAGGACCGCCGGAATTCAAAGGCATAACTAACCCTGTTGAAGCTCAAACTTGGGTTAAAGAGATTGAAAAAGCATTCGTGGTAGCTAGGGTAGATGAAGGGCAGAAGACTACTTTTGCCACTTACATAATGAAGGGGGAGGCAAACTTTTGGTGGGAAGCGAATCAGGCGAGGACAAGAGAAGGTATAGTCACATGGTATTGGTTTAATACACTGTTCTTCGAGAACTATTTCTCATCCAGTATGCAGGCTAGGATGGAGGTGAAATTTTTAGAATTGAAGCAGGAGAATATGACGGCGTCAGAATATGCCGCCAAATTCAATGAGTTAGCTAGGTTTGCTCCGCATCAAGTTGATACGGATGTCGACGTCAGAATTTTTTAATTGTCCCTTTCCGTTACTTGTTCTTTGGTGTTCTCATTTTAGGTGAGATTTGTTTGAAAAAATAAGTGAAAAAGGTCTGACGTGTATAATGTCGACGATGGACTGTTAAGAGTCGCCAGATGGTTTTTTAAATGGTTGTACCAACACAACCGAGAAAAAGTTTGCACATTGACCCAGTGATGTGACACTGCTAAACGGGTCGGTGAAACCGAGATTCATTAGGGTCCGGGGACTTAGTTATGCGGAGGGAAGGTGTTAGGCACCCCCCGACATCCGTGTTACCACGGTGACCGCCTCTTTTTTAGAAACTGTTATCTGAATGTGTGTGTGTGTGGGATCAACGTGCTGTTATTTGGAAGTAGTGTGAGGCCTCATTCGCACCTATATACACAAGGTTTGAATTTATGTAAAAATTCAATTTTAGCAAGATATGGCAGTGATGTTTTATAAAAGAGGTTTCAAACCCTGATGCTCAATAGTAATTGAGACCTTTTACACTCCTATTTTATTCCGTATTCGGCTAGATTGATTTTATTTGACAGATGCGAAGCATCCATAAGAAAATACTTTACAAAAGGTGTTGAATCCCTCGTGGGTATGTAAACCATCTGAGGGAATCCAAACATCACGGATAATTTACAAGCTGCTTATAGCTGGAAATGTCCATCACGGGAACCGAATCTAGATCTAATGGGATGAATCAGTGATCACATGATTCCTAGGCTCACATGATGCCGCAATTGATATAAATGCAGTAAGCAGGTATATATATAAAAGCTATAAATATATATATACAGACATGATCACCAACCACGAAGTACCTCCATGGGGGATCAAAATTATAAATAAAGCTGTAAAAGCTATCAACCGCCACGGAGGAAACTCCAGGCGGGACAAAATGTACAGAAAGCTGTAAAAATGATCAACCACCACGAAGTAAACTCCAGGTGGGACGAAATGTACAGAAAGCTGTAAAGACAGTCAACCACCACTAAGTAAACTCCAGGTGGGACGAAATATAAATATATATATATATATATATATATATATATATATATATATATAAGCATATAAACGCACCGGATGTAACATCCAAGCTCATCGAATAGAGTTCGACACACAGTAAATATATATAAGTATATATATATAGGAAAGCAAGTAAACGCACCAAACCGAAATTTAGGCTCATCGAACAAAGTTCGACACACTTTTAATATATATAAGTATATATATATTAAAGCAGTAAACGCTCCAGACCGAAGTCTAGGCTCATCGAACAAAGTTCAACACGCAGTTCATATATATAAATATATATATATAGGAAAGCAAATAAACGCTCTAGACCGAAGTCTAGGCTCAATCGAGACATAACTCGATAATGTTAGTCCATATATATAAATATATATATATATATATATATATATATATATATATATATATATATATGTATATACAAACTAAAAATAAACCACGGATCGAAGTTTGGGCAAAATATGCAACATGACTCTCAACGTGTGGAAGGGTGTGTGCAAAGATGAAGAGAAAGAACTCTAAAGTGTGTGAGAAGGCTTACAGTGGGCTGCCAAAGAAGACTTCTATATCTTTAGAGTGAGTAAACACATACTTTTGTAGGTACAAAAGGGCTATATATGAGCTCACAGGTGTTTAAAAGGGGAAAGTACACTGCCTGGGATGAGTGCAGAGCAAATTGGGTAGGGCTTCCTCACCGTTTTCTCTTGCAAAATGGCCACCCCAAGCCCTCTATTTATAGAGGGTGGAGCCGCAGGTGTACCTGCGGCTGAGCCGTAGGTGTACCAGAGGCAACCCGGGTGGGCCCAGGTTTTTTGACTCGGGTCGTCTCGAAGTACATGCACTCAGGCACTGTAATGTCCACTCGAACTTTCAGAAGTGCAATCTGGGCATCCGTTTGAGGTATACAAGACCTATTTCGGACCGCCGTTATCGAGAGTTGTACGATGGCATGGGATTAGAGCTTGTGCGAAGTCATTTAAGATGGGAAGGTGCCCTCTGGTCTTTAAGCTTCAACTTTCATCTGTTACCCCGCACAATAGTCACTTGGGATTGGTTAGTCTTGTGGGGTATTGTTGCGTAGCCATGTTGAGCCGATGTTGCATGACATCGTGTTGGTCAGATGACGATGTTTCCCCTCACCGGTGTTATCGCCGGATTGGGCTGATAAAGCAGGCGTTGCTCAGCTTCGCTGAGATTGGACTACTACAATTTGTTGAAGGTCCTCATTGTCATCATTGAGGTGTGTCTATCTTCCCGATGTTATCGCCAGGCTGGTACAGTGGATCTCATTATGAGCGTCGAGATTGAAGCTGGTAGCATTTGTAACAAGCATTTTCGGGGTTATCGCCGAAATTGTATTCCTTGGGGTTATCACCAAGGTTGGTGTCTATTCCCATAGTTGGGACTGAGACTGGATACCTCGGGGTTATCTCCGAGATTAATCGGTCTTCTCTGGTGTGTGTTCCGGTATTGTATCTGCATGCCTCGGGGTTATCTCCGAGATTATTACTCCCAGATTGCGATCCGGGGTTGATGTTGAACTTCCAGTAGTATCCGGCATGGATATGGATTATCTTTCATGGTTCCCTCTTAAAAGACGAATCTGCTCTCCTGTAATGTTAGTGACAGGTGTACAGAAAATTTCGAGTGTCTACAGATGCCCCTCTTTATCATACTCATGCATAGCGATGCATGGGTAGGATAAAAAATCCTAGACACTTGAAATGAAACAAGATAAACATGATACTATGGATAGCAACATGATGCAAATGCAATGATGCATGTGTACGGGATTGTGGCCCAACACGCTGGGGATGATTGTTGGCTCCCTGTTACTTCAACTGGGGGTTGGCAACGATGCCCAGATTTGATGTGTAATCTGAATCTGTTAGGGCGTTGATGTTGGAGTTATCACCAAATTCCTGGATAATGACTTGATCCTGCAGATGTACCTCTTTTGTGTAAGAGATCTCTGGGGATAAAACTTGATCTGTTTGAGGATGTGTATAACATATTACATCATCTATCCTCTTTGATGACATTGACCTCTCCTGGTTAGTATCGCCAGAATATGCCAAGATTCTGTTGGGTTTACTTCCAACAACAAATGCTGTTAGGAATGCCTGACCTTCGTTGATGTGTACTTCAACAACATGTGAATCAACAGCTGAAAAATCCTGTAGGATATACTATCAAGGCTGCTTGACCTCCGTTGTCGTGTAGATCACTAGAACATTGCGTTGTAACCCCCGCCGGGGATCTGAGCGGTCGGGTGTGAAAACCTCGAATAGCTCCAAAGCTCTGATAGGTTTAAATTGATATCGAATGTAATAATGCCAAGGCTGCTTGACCTTGATTGATTTGTGTGTCAACGGATGAGCATGAGTTGTAACCCCCACCGGGGATCCACTAGGGAGTGATGAATACAAACGTACGCAATGATTGGAAAACTTTCCATGCTTCGATGGGTTTACTTGCCATCAGCTGAAACAACGTCAAGGTTACTTGACCTTCGTTGATTTGTGTGTCAACGGATGAGCATGCATTGTAACCCCCGCCGGGGATTTCACGTTGTAACCCCCGTCGGGGATTAGCATGTGTGAAAAGATTGGGGTGACAACCTTACGCTGACGGCATCGGACCTCTATATGGTATTACCGCATGTGGTATGCAAAAACTTGAATCATCGGTATAGTAAACCTTGTGTTCGGTAGAATACCAATGGATGAAAAGAAAGCCACAGTTGGATCCAGAAAAACTAAGGTTTCAGGCTATTCTGCTCAATTGCGTAACATTTTTATCCCGGATTTGGCCTTTTTAGCTTGTAAGAACTCCTTTGCAACTCAAACTGGACTGAGTCGGAGGGATGGGACCCGCATGGAGGTGCCACAGGTGCACCTGCTACAGCCGCAGATAGGCCTGCGGCCAACCGTGGATGATAAATTCCAGCAGGTTGGTCTCACAAGTCACTTTCAACTTGTTGCGCGAAGGAAAATACGTGAGCCATGTTCAGATCTGCTGAGTTCAGGCTGGTTTTTGTAAATTCTGTCACCGTACGAGTGTTTTACACTATCCTGGTAACATATGCCTGTATTTTCTCTCATTTCTATCCGTTGGATCTTGCGTTATCGCATGAGATGCATCTAAACACATAGTAGTGATTATGTATACACAAACGGCTAGATAAAAAATATTCAACATAATAAATGCTAGTATTAAACCATGCTGAACATAATGATGTGAAAAAATTTGACTTTTGAGACAGTCAAATTGGCACCAGTTTTTGCTATTTTTTGTCATATTTGAGGTCCAATGAGCATAAGGTAGCAAGGCAAAATACTCCTGATATTGACGTTGGCCTGATGCATGATGATTTTAATTTTTTTAATGCATATATTATGTATATAACTTTGGGGTAGGTGTGCTACTGAATGGCCACCTAAACATGCCTGTATGCATGTGGATAGTCCTATTTTCAAAGGGGACTATGGCAAAAAAAATTTAAATGTAGGCATTGGGTAGTCATGCATTTTAACTCTATTATACGTTAAAGTAAATGCATGCATGCATATAGTCATAAAATGCATTCTAGAAAGTTCCAGGTAAGGAAATACCACACCCTTTCTGAGGTGATTTGGAGACTTGTTGTCCACATACTATGGATCCGGATCAGCCGAGCAGTTCCTATAGGACCACTTCTGGTGTACGGCGGAGAACTTCTGAAGTACCTCGTCCCCATTCTATCAGACAGCCTCGACGGTTGGTGGAGGCCGTGATACGTCCTGTCCAGGTAGATGTTCCCAACGTTGAGGACGAGGAGGCGAATATTCCTATAGAGGATCCCGCTCCTGCTACACATATCCCTCGCAGGGAGCTTCCGAGCATTCAGGTGGTGAACCCAGAATTGCTGGGTGATTTGGGTAGACATCCATCGATGTATTTGCATGCTAACGAGGTATGGCGTTAGACTTTGATCTTCCTTCTTTCCTATTGATGAGGATTAAAGGGTTTTGATGTTGATTTGCATTTCATGTAGGTTCCTAGTTTTACACAGCCTCGAGGGAACTGGTTCAGCATTCACTCCATGTATCAGGCGCTTCATCCTGACTATAGAGCGGTAGTGCATGAGTGGGGATTTAGGGCATTTTTCTCCATCCTTCCCCATCATTATCCCTGGGGTTACCTCAAGGCGTTGTCTGAGCTATGGTTCCATCATACTCAGTCACTCCATCTACTAGATTGCGAGGTGATGATGACGCCTATGGATTGGCGATTTATCACAGGTATGGAGTTTGGAGGGAAACCAGTGCCTTGCATGGCAAATATTACCTCTACTGCCGTTAGATCCTTATTAGGAGTTTCAGCGGCGGCGCTCAAAGGCAGGACTATCCGTTCAGGTCCTTTGAGCGTAGATGCTATGAACGGACTATTGAGTGAGCCTATGCCTGATGATGTCAGAATCAGGGATCGCGTTCTGCGGCGATTGTTCCTAATGATCATTCGAGGCTGCTTCATAGCAGACAACTCTTCTACGGTATCTTTCGCTTTGAACAGCGCTACATGTGATGTGGACTGTATTGGAGAGTATGATTGGGGCTCCTACACCTTTGCCTATTTCCTCCAGGGCATGCGTATGCGCTCACAGGGTTTGACCGAGGCTTGGCTAGGATTTTACCCATTTCTGCTGGTGAGTATTTCTCTTGTCATTTACCATGTATAGGTTAAGAGTGTTAACTGACAGCAGATGTTTGCCTTTGTGTTGGTAGTTTTGGGTCTATGAGAGGCTTCCATGCTTGCGTCCCGTGAGTGTGTTAGGTTTAGACACCTATCCACGAGGACGACGATGGCATCACTCGATTCTATCAGAGGTCCCTGTAGCTGAGGGATTCACTCATTGCCGTATGCAGCTGGAGTTGCTGACGACTGATACCATCATATGGCTTCCCTATTCTGGGGAACACCTGACCGTGGGTTTTGAGGATGGATACCCGACTGGAGTCGAGTATGTGATTTCCACCAGGAGAGTTCCTCTCTTCACAGATGGAGGCTGGGAGCCCTATTTAGGAGAGCGTGCTATTAGGAGCACCACAGGGGAGATTCGTATACCGATCTTGCCTCCTGCTAGACGTTATTGGCCTATATTGCAGTCACCTGTCACTGATATCCCATTGTTGGGGGTTGACAGTTTTGCATTGTTAGAGGGTCCATGTACTCAGGAGACATTCCATCGGTGGTGGTCCCCTCGCACTATTGGAGCTCAGTCCCGCGCCACACAGTTTATGGGGGATATGGTTCCAGGATATTTGATGATGACGGATTGGATAGCTTGTGTCCGAGATCTGACTCATATGACCTAGATTGATAGTTTGACCCGGCAGTTGGACCAGACACATATATTTATACGGTATTTGGGAAGAGGCCCGACAGAGGCAGCTTCATTTGATCCTTCCAACTCAGGCGCTGGCCCCTCAGGTGACCCATTCGGTTTTGCCGGTGCAGATCCTCTTTTATATAGGCCTGACATCCCTGTTGATAGAGATCCAGTGACACAGGAGGAGTTACATCAGGTGGACAGGATTGATGATGTGGACATCGACATCATTGTCTTCTTTTGATGTATATTCTCGTTATATCTTTTGATAGGCCTCTATTAGATATTGGGTGGTTGTGCCCCATTCTCGCTATATCTTTTGATAGGCCTTTGTTAGATATTGGGTGGGTGTGCCCCATTTCCCTGTATTTGTAGCTGTACAGAGATGATGTATTAGATGATGATATACTTAGGAATGTATGCACTATTTTTTTTATTCCCTATATCATATGGCCATCTATTATCTGTTATGCATGTATCATGTTATGCATATGTATGTATGTCTAGAGATATTTGGTATTGACCCTTGGATGGTCTTATGACACGGCCAGCACAGATGTCTTCTTCGACAGTTAGCCGCATAGATCATACCCCACCGTCAGTGGTGGCATCGGGTATGAGATCGTGGTATGATAGCATGTCACCACCAGACAGGGTGACTGTAGATCATTTATTGCAGCATGCCATGACCTTTTTGACTTTTCAGGTTCCCGCAGGATTTATGGACGGGATGATAGAGCATTGGCTACCGGATAGGCAGGTATTCGGATTCGGCACCCATGAGTTGACTCCTACTCTGGAGGAGTATGCACGTTTGACGATGCTGCCTTTAGACAGACCTTGCGTGCATCTGGCTTTGGGAGACATGAGCAGACGATTCATGACTCTCATAAGATTGAGGCATAGAGTGGTACAGGATGAGTTGACATCTGGCTACGTGATATCTCAGCGTTTTTTGTATGAAATATTTGGCTTGGAGGATAGCTATTCACGACATTCCGGGGATTTTACCACACCGGAGGCTCATTGGCGCTTGGCCAGAGTTGACGTACTGATGCTATGTGTATTGTCATATATGTATATGCCGCGGTATATGGATGAGATAGATATAGGCGTTATCATGGCCATGAGAGCTCTCAGGGAGGGTCGTACCATTGTACCTATGATTGTAGCAGAGACCCTGCGATCAGCATCATATTGTTGCACGTATCCTACAGGAGTGTTCACTGGGAGTTCAGTCATGCTATACGTGTAGTTCATGTCACACTTGAGACTGATTGGCACTTTTAGACGGCATGGGTACTGCTTTACCCATGATGTAGCTATGTCATACTCTTTTCAGCCACCAGAGTGTGTAGATGCTCTGTCCTGGTCCACATTCTTGGAAGATATCAGAGATCTATTCAGCATATTGCTCACCGTACAGCTTCATTACTCATGCTCCGGGCATGGACTATCTCCCTCTGGCTGGTTTGAGGGGAGTGACCACTTATCACCCATTGGCCGTGATGTCGCAGTTCGACCAGTTTCAGGATTTTCATCCTTTTGAGGGGGCGATAGGTTAGCGATCAGCTTCTCGGTATCTCTCAGCAGAGGACCGATCTCGGGTATACGCCTGCTGGGATCAGCGTGAGATAGCGACTTTTTCTGTCAGTCATCCTAGTTATTTCGCAGAGTACTCTGCGTGGATGGAGACAGAGATTTAATCAGCTGCAGCAGTACTTGCAGTACTGGAGAGCGAGTTAGATGATGTAGAGCCCATGGAGGGCATTGATACCTACATCGAGGAGGAGCCCAATGCTGGGTTGCCAGCATTTCTTTCGGATTCTCCTAGTACCAGTATTGTTGTGATTCAGTACTCGGCATAGTACTTAGAGCAGAGTCTTCATCTGATGACCTTTGAGAGAGATCAGATTCGATCTATGATGTTGACTGCTCTTGATGGGAGGGAGGCCGCTCTATTGGAGAGAGACGAGGCCTTGGCTCGTAGAGATGCCGCCGTCGTTGAGCAGGATGAGGCTATATCAACCAGAGATACAGTGATAGTTGAGTAGGATATTGCCATATCTACCCGGGATGTAGCCGTCACAGATAGTACTGCAGTGAGGTCCCTTACCACTGGCACGATCGCAGAGATGAGCACATATATTGATGATAATATGGTCACCATGCAGATGGCTACAGATCTGTTGAGTCGCATGGATATTCTCATACAGGAGACCACAACTTTTCCTCCATCTTCTGAAAGGGATGCCATGTTGGGCTTGTTAGCTCGTATATACCCTGACTTGTAGATAATCTTGTATTTTCCTGCACAGACTAGCTTAGCCATTTTGTCATGTACAGTTTACATTGTGTATATCAAACATCATTATATATATGACAGGGAAATATATATTTTTAATCACTTCCCTTTTAGATATGCCTTGCTACTTGCTTGATATTTTGCCTGCTGCTTTAGGGCTTGTGATCGTGATGTATTCTGAATTCCTTCTCGGTGGATGGACATTGAGTTGTCTCTGGATAATTCAGAATGGATCATTGATCTGTATGTATCCCTACCATATCTCGGTGTCTTGGGACTGGTTTCTGTATGGAAATGAGGAGAGGAATGTGGCTTTCCTCTCTGAGATTGTCCGTACCACAGATGGTCGCCAGCACTTCTATTCAGGAGAAGCCTAGTTAATTCCATCTCTTATGGATTGGTGTTGCTCTTTGAGGTACAACCGCCGCTTAGATGGTTGCCGAATCTCCTATTTAGGAGGAGTTTAGGTAATTCCATCCCTTTGGTCTAAAACTGAATGAAATGTAGTGGATTGAAGGATGATCCCAGTACCAACTGACAAGGGTTTGTGTTTTGGTAGGGGGTGAGACCGCACCATGAATGGCTGCCTACATACTCCTATTGAAGAGGAGATCAGGTCTGCGTAGTTCGAACCTGGTGTAAGAGGTTCAACGCTGTATGTGGCAGGTATGGTGTAGGAATGTTTTTGTTTTATTTCAACCGAGCCATATGAAATGGTTGCCTACGTACTCCTATTGAAGAGGAGATCAGGTCGACATAGTTCGCCCCTCAGGGCGAGATGAAAAGCGTAATCCCATGTGCAGGTCGGAGTGCGGGGAGGAGAAAGTTTAATCCTAGGTTGAGGATAAACTGCAGGTGAAAAGTTTGATCCCATGTATGGGTAGCCAAACTGTATACGCAAGAGGTTCAATCCACGGTGGGATGACCTAAGTTGTAGGAACGTAAAGGAGAAAGCCAGGCTGCTGGCTTGAAAGGTATGTTTCCTTGAGGGGCAAAGTGTAGAAAAGTTGTTTGTGGTAAAGGTTTAAAGAACCGAAATGGCTGGTGACCTAATGGTCTACTACCAGGATGTTTACTTGAGGGTAACTTCAGACATAGTACCGTTTCACGGCGTCTGAGTTGATGAGTTGCGGAAATTCATCGTCATCCATTTCTTGCAATCTAAGAGCGCATCCTGTCAATACTTCCTTGACAATAAACGGGCCTTCCCAGTTAGGAGCGAATTTTCCCTTAGACTGATCTTGGTTATCCAGTATTTTCTTCAAAACCAAGTCATGTTGTCTGAATTGCCGTAGTCAGACTTTTTTGTTGTAGGATCGGGCGATCCTTTGCTGATATAACTGACCATGGAAGATAGCCACGGTTCGCCTTTCGTCTATTAGAGACAATTGGTGATACATATCTTGTACCCATTGGTCTTCATCCAACTGAGTGTCTATCAATACTCTGAGGGATTCCATCTCAACTTATATGGGGAGCACTGCTTCCATCCCATAGGTTAATGCGTAGGGGGTTGCCCCAGTGGAAGTGCGCATTGAGGTTCTGTAGGCTAACAGAGTCAGAGGCAATTGGTCAGGCCAATTTTTGTGATTGGCGGACATCTTTTGCATAATCTTCTTGATGTTTTTGTTAGCCGCTTCAACAGCACCATTCATCTTCGGACGATAGACGACTGAGTTGAGATGTTTGATGTGGAATTTAATGCATAATTCCCCCATCATTTTGTTATTGAGGTTCTTGGCATTGTCGGACATAATCACCTCTGGTTGTCCATATCGATAAATGACATTGTTTCTGATGAAAGCAATGATGACTTCTTTAGTAACCATGGGGAAGGAGGCTGCTTCTACCCACTTGGTGAAGTAGTCGATCATGGTGAAGATAAATCGATGACCATTACTGGCTTTAGGTTCAATGGGCCCGATAACGTCCATTCCCCACATTGAGAAGGGCCAAGGTGAACTCATATTATGAAGTTCCCGTGGAGGGGCGTGTATAGCATTCCCATGAATCTGGCACTGATAGCATCTCCTGACGTGGTCATTGAAATCATCTTTGAGAGATAGCCAATAATGTTCCGTCCTGAGGACTTTCTTAACAAGGAGGGAGCCACTCATGTGGGGGCCACAGACTCCGCCATGGATTTCATCCATAAGCCTTTGGGCTTGATCTTTGTCTAAACATCTGAGGAGACCTAATCTTGCATCTCTTTTGTAGAGCGCATCTCCACTCAGGTAGAATTTCATAGCCAGTCGGTGGATCCGCCTTTGTTCAGTCGGGCTCTCCTCAGCGGGTGTAGATCCATCTCGCAGATATTCCTTGATATGTTGATACCAAGGATGTTGGATGGGAGGTAGCTCATCCGATACTTCTCCAACATAATTCCTATAGGCTGGGGCCTTATGCAGGGAAATTGTGACGCTTGACAAGTGTTCCTTGTCTGATATGCGAATCAAGGAGGCCAAAGTTGCTAAAGCGTCTGCGAAATCATTCCTATTACGAGGAATATGGAGAAAGGATATTTCTTTGAATACCAAAGCCATCTTTAAAACCTGCCGATGGTAAGGCAGCAAATGTAGTTCCTTGGTTTGATAAATTTTGGTGGATTGTCTGATTACCAACTCCGAATCTCCAAGGACAGTTAACCGCCTGATGCCCATTGAATGGGCAAGTTTTAGCCCCATAAGACAGCCTTCATACTCAGCCGTATTGTTGGTGCTGACAAACTGTATTTTGACGGCGACGGGATACTGCTCCCCCGTATCAGATACTAGAACTGCTCCAGCTCCAGAACCTTCCATATTAACAGCTCCATCAAAATATATCTTCCACGTTTGGCATGTATCGTACTGATGGTGTTGCTGAATTGTCATTACTCCTTCATCGGGGAAATACGTTTCCAAGGGTTTGAAATCTCCTGATGGTGCGGCGGCCAGTTGATCCGGAATTCCTTGACCTTTGATGGACTTTTGAGTCACATATGCAATGTCAAATTGTTATAGGATCAACTGCCATCTGGACAGTCGACAATTCAGTATGGGTTTACTGAACACGTACTTGAGAGGATCCACGCGGGATATGAGATGGGTTGTGTGACCATGGAGGTAATGTTGTAACCTCATGGCAGCCCATGCTAAAGCACAACATGTCTTTTCGATCAAAGTGTACTTGTGTTCACTGCTACTGAATCTTTTATTGAGGTAATAGATAGCTCATTCTAGGCCTCTATCGTCCTTTTGTCCCAGCAGGTAGCCCATGGCATTGTCACTTATGAACAGATACATAAATAGGGGAACATCATCCCTAGGTGGTACCAAGATGGGAGCTTTGATTAGCTGTTTCTTGATTGTAAGGAAGGCATTCTGGCACTCCTCATTCCATTTCATGGAGGAATTCTTCCTTAATAGCTTGAAGATTGGCTCATAGGTTGCTGTGAGTTGAGAGATAAACCTGCTAATGAAGTTGATTCTTCCCAAAAATCCCCGTATTTCCTTTTCTGTCTGAGGAATGGGCATTTCAGTGATGGCTTGGATTTTGGCAGGATCCAGCTCTATCCCTTTGTGGCTGACTAGAAATCCTAGCAACTTGCCTGATTTAACGCCAAAGGCGCACTTAGCTGGATTCAACTTCAAGTTATACTTACGCAACCTGCTGAACAACTTCCTGAGATGGTCTATATGGTCATCCTCCTTCCGTAATTTGACAATAATGTCATCCACGTAGACCTCGATCTCTTTATGCATTAAGTCGTGGAAAAGAGCCATCATAGCTCATTGATAGGTAGCTCCAGCATTGATGAGGCTGAATGACAACCGTCTATAGCAAAAAGTTCCCCAATGAGTGATGAAAGCAATTTTTTCACGATCTTCCTCGGCAACCATGATCTGATGATACCCCACAAAGTAATTTGCAAAGGAGTACATGTCGTATTGCGCAGTATTGTCAATGAGAATGTGGATAAATGGCACGGGAAAGCTATCCTTTAAGCACGCTTTGTTCAAGTCCCGGTAGTCCACGCAAACTCGCACCTTTCCTCCAGGTTTAGGTATAGGCACGATGTTGGATATCCACTCAGGATATGTAGACACCATTATGATGCCAGCTTGAAATTGTTTCACAATTTCTTCTTTCACCTTTAAACTCCATTCAGGTTTCAATCGTCTGAGCTTTTGCTTGACTGGCTTGAATCCCTCTTTAATGGGAATGCGATGAAGGACAATGTCAGTGGACAAACCCACCATATCTTCATGAGACCATGCAAACACATCCTGGAACTGGGTTAGTAGCGTACCCATGTCATTCCGTTAGTTTGGGGTAAGGTCTGAACCAATCTGGATTAAGTTAGGATTTTCTAAGGTTCCAAGATTGAAAGGAATGGTTTGATCAAGGTTGGGTTTGGGTTTGTCTTTGACCCATTCATGAATTTTTGGAGGTACCTCAATGTCATCCGGTATATCCACCAAGGATGAATTCATCTCTACATCAAAGGTACAATCCTTGTGGAGAAGAGGCACCGTATCAGCAAGCACAGGCACATCTAAATTTAGAGTCCTGAAACAAAATATGCTTTCACTTAGTATATATGAAATGTGTTAATCATACCCAGTGTTAGCATATACTGGCAAAATAAACAGCTAATACTGTACTGAAAAGTAAGCAATTATTATATCTACAGGGCAGAAAGAGTTTCTGCCCGCTTTACCCTTGACGACCAATGCAAGGAATGCTGTTCCAATTGGCAAGAGCAAATTCTGGGTGAACTGCAGTGATAGAGGGATTATCATCATCCTCCCTGTCCCGAATGATAGCCATTATGTCTGGGCAATCATCGTCTGGGGTGTATCTGTTGGTATGCTCATCATGAACAATGATGCGTATGCCAGACATCATCTTGATGACGTCTTGCTTGATTCTTCGTTCCTCTTCCTCCACTGCAGGATCTGGAACAAAGATTTCTTTCTCCTTCACCGGTACCAGCTTGGGAAATAACATCGCCATTATATTGGCTGGCACCTTTACGGGGGGTTGTGCGGACTCAGAGATTGAAGGCGAAGCTAAACGCCACATGGTTGAAGATGCAGGAATCTGTTGATGCTTATGAGGATTCCTGTGACTAGAGTTGGCAGAATAGCCTAGTCCAGCTGTCCCAATTTGCTGGGTTAAGCGAATAGGGTATTTGACACCCTGGCAATCTTTACCCAACCCTTGTCCCGGTTTATAACCCAACGACATCATTTCTTACGTGGCTGACATTACCTCGACAGAAATCTGGGGTTCGGGCAATGGCGTTCCAATAGCATGGTATTGGGTATTGCTTATTTCTAAAGCATGAAAACTAATTGGCTCAACATCCTTATTGGCATTGATGAGCGGCATGTCCCCATGCTGAGGAATCTCTGGTTCAGCGTTGACTGTGACCAGGCTATTGTTGATGATGTATTTCAACTGTTGGTGAAGAGTGGAGGGGACTACCCTTGCCATGTGAATCCATGGTCGTCCCAAGAGCAGGTTGTATCCCGAATCTATCTTGAGCACATGGAAGGATACGAAGAATGTATGAGGACCAATCTCAATTGGCAGCTCAACTACTACTACCGAGTTACGGCGGGCTCCATCAAAAGCTTTGATGATGGTATGGCTACTCTGAATTCGATTATGATTGATATTCATCTTCACCAAGGTAGCGTATGGGCAGATATTTAGAGAGGAACCTCCATCTATTAAAAGTCCCGCCACCATATATCCGGAGGACAAGACCGCAATGTGCAACGGTTTGCAAACCGGTCCCTTCGGGCAGTATGTCATCATCAGTGAAGGATATCACATTGTTGTTGAAAATGTGATCAACTAGATGTTGAAACTTTTCTGTATCAACTGATGTCGGTAGATAGGCTTCTTCTAAAACCTTTAATAAGACCTTCCGGTGATTCTCGAAAGTTAAGACCAATTCCAAGATTGATATCTGTTGTGGAGCTTCTTTCAAGCTTAAAACCACCTTAGTTTCGTTATGACCCATAGTGCGGAGGAAATTTTCAATCTTCTCAATGGGTACTTTCCCCTTAGACTTGATGACAGGCTTTATTACCAGTTGGGGAAGATACAGTGAATTTTCCTTCGACACTACATCAGTTGTATGTGAGGTGGATCCTTCACCTTCTCCATAATTCTACAGAACTACGCGCAAGCTAACAATAGGATATTGTGCTCTGCACGGCAAGTTGATTAGCTCGGGAGCGGCCACTTTCAAAGGATTGTTGATTCCCTTGAGTTGAATTACTGGCATGACAAGTGATTTGTTAACCCCATCACTTTCAGTGGATATGACTGCTACTACACTCTTCCACTTAGTAGGACACGAATCCTCACTTGCCCGTAACACAGTGTCGTTATCTGCCAGACGTAGTACTCCACTGTCGATTAAATTTTGAATAAGGTGGCGGAGTGCCCAACATTCTTCTGTGTTGTGACCGAGAGATTGAGAATGATATTGACATACTCCCTCAGAGTTGTATCGTCCTGAACGGGGATTGATTGGAGGTAGAAGAGAACTAATCCTTCCTTCATTGATTAACATATGAAGGATTTCCTCCATAGGTTGGCCCAAATATGTGAATTCCCTTTTGTTGGCAAAATCCCGACGGGCCTTAGCATTCGCTCTCTTCGTCACTTTGTCTTCCAGCATTTCATTTTCTAAAAGTGAAGAAGGAATATTCATGACAATAGGTAGGAGACTGGCATGCTCCTGGCTGATTAGCTAACGAGTCACTTGATGCTGATAAGTCACCAGTTCCGCTAATTGCTCAATTTATTTACAAAGAGCTTTCATCTTTCGTTCCATTGTGAATTGGAACTTGGCATAATCCCATCTGTCATCACCATCTTTGGGGGTCTGGGAGGATTCACAACTGAAATTAGAACTTTGTCCATTGCTCCAATTGATCATGTTGACCTCTTCTTTCTTGTGTTGAGGGAGAGGGTGGTCTTGAACATGAGGTTGATCGGGTTTGGTGACCACGATTTCCCCATTGTCTATCAGGTCTTGGATTTTGTGTTTCAAGGCCCAACAATCCTGAGTATCATGTCCAGGTGCCCCAGCATGATAAGCACATTTCTGAGCAACATTAAAACCCCGCCCATTAGGGCTGGCTGGTGGAAGAAGATGCGTGATTTTCTTCTGCGTTGTTAGAAGATTTAGAATGTTCTTGAGGGTGTCCCCTAAGGGTGTGAATACTCGAGGTCGTTTGGCTTCTCCACCTTTTGGTACTGGAGGGTTTGAAGACTGTGCTCGAAAGGGAGTGTCATTTCTCCTCTGGATAGGCATGTTTTGACTGCCTTTTTGACCCTGTAGTATCAGGGAAACATCCTCTTCTTTCTTTTTATGGACCCTCCTGGGGTTGTTCCCATAATTTCTAGATTGGATGTGATCAGCAACAGCTTTGAGTGCAGCTAGGTCTTGAATCTTTCCAGATTTCAATCCCATTTCAGCCATCTCCCCATGTTTGACCATTTCAGAAAATGGTTTGCCGATGCCGGCTAAAACTCTTTCATAGAAAGGTGCTTCTTGTATGTCTATGAAAGTCATGACCATCTCTGATTCTGTCATGGAATGACTAACTTGGGCGGCCAGACGTCTCCACCTCTGAGCATACTCTCTGAAAGACTCATTAGACTGTTTCTTGATCTTGGTAATTTGATACCGATCAGGAGCCATTTGAGATTGAAAGTTGTATTGGGTGATGAAAATGTGTGCTAGCTCTTCCCAACTATGGATCTTTGAATTGTCTAATCTTGTGTACCACGAACGGGCTTCTCCAGTTAGACTTTTTTGGAATAGTTGCATTCTGAGTTTTTCACCCTCTGCATAAGATCCAAGCTCTCCAATAAACACCTTTAGATGTGTGTAAGGATCTCCTAACCCATCATATTTTTCAAAGTCAGGAGTTTTAAACTTTTCTGGATAATGAATACCAGGAAAAATACACAAATCAGCATATGAAACACTCACGTGTGTTCCAATTCCTTTGATAGTGCGAAGAGTCTCTTCCATTTGGAGGACTTTCTTTTTGATGTCACCAGTGTCTGGGTCTCCAGTGGGATGGGCAGCATCATGAGTTTTGTTAGTCGGATCTAACTGCAGTTCAGGTATTGTAACGACCTGGGTTCCTCCTTGTGTGGAGGATTCAGCATGTACGGGTATTTTCTGACCTTGCGTAGACTGATGTAATTCTTTTAGTAGAACAGCCAAATCTGTAATCTGTTTGCTTAATCCGTCGAATTCTTTACGAGAAACTGGATTAAGTTCAGTCTGGTCGGATGACGACATGATTGACTGTAGGCCTGTTGCCTTTTTGGACTTTGAACGGGTGGTAGGTCCGATTGATTCCTTGCAAAAGACTTGCATAGTTTAGTTTTTAGGGTGGATAATAACATGCGATGTGATGTGTCCAGTTTAGGAATTTTATCCTGCAAAACGGATGTCAGCTGTTTATAGCATGTATGTGTACACATTTCTTCATATCTCTCATTACATGGAGATAGATATGGAAGATAATTACAAGTAATTGTGCTTTACAAGTAATTTGAAATGAGAGCATGAAGAGACTTTCCTCCGTTTTGGGTTTATCAGAGGCTAACCTATCTTAGGTTACTCTCCCGGCTTTTTGGCATGAAGGTTCCCAAATCATCGCAATCTACTTGACAGGAAGTTAATCCGGTCTTTCAACTGGAGCAAATTTGGGTGGTGCCTTTCCTGAGCCTCGGAGAATTAGTCTTCTCACGAGTCCAGTAATCAAACACCGACGGGATAGCCTCCTGGTGGAGGGACCACACAATATACATTCACATACATCGCGTCTTACCGTATGAAAATGATGGCATGTGCAAAGCACTAATATCACAAGCAGTTTATAGTGCGAAGCACTAATATCACAGGCAATTTTATAGTGCGAAGCACTAATATCACAGGCAGTTATAGTACGAAGCACTAAGTAAGGAAATGCATTCGTACACATTCATCATAAAATATAAATGCAACATCCACACACAAGCAGATAATAATTTTGAAAAAATTATAATAGCGGCTTAAGTCCTCTTACTGGAGTCCCCAGCAGAGTCGCCACCTGTCGACGTCGGGATTTTTTAATTGTCCCTTTCCGTTACTTGTTCTTTGGTGTTCTCATTTTAGGTGAGATTTGTTTGAAAAAACAAGTGAAAAAGGTCCGACATGTATAATGTCGACGATGGACTGTTAAGAGTCGCCAGTTGGTTTTTTAAATGGTTGTACCAACACAATCGAGAAAAGGTTTGCACATTGACCCAGTGATGTGACACTGCTAAACGGGTCGGTGAAACCAAGATTCATTAGGGTTCGGGGACTTGGTTATGCGGAGGGAAGGTGTTAGGCACCCCCCGACATCCGTGTTACCACGGTGACCGCCACTTTTCAAGAAACTGTTATCTGAATATGTGTGTGTGTGGGTCAACGTGCTGTTATTTGGAAGTAGTGCGAGGCCTCGTTCGCACCTATATACACAAGGTTTGAATTTATGTAAAAATTCAATTTTAGCAAGATATGGCAGTGATGTTTTATAAAAGAGGTTTCAAACCCTGATGCTTAATAGTAATTGAGACCTTTTACACTCCCATTTTATTCCGTATTCGGCTGGATTGATTTTATTTGACAGATGCGAAGCATCCGTACGAAAATACTTTACAAAAAGGTGTTGAATCCCTCATGGGTATGTAAACCATCTGAGGGAATCCAAACATCACAGATAATTTACAAGCTGCTTATAGTTGGAAATGTCCATCACGGGAACCGAATCTAGATCCAATGGGATGAATCTGTGATCACATGATTCCTAGGCTCACATGATGCCGCAATTGATATAAATGCAGTAAGCAGGTATATATATAAAAGCTATAAATATTTATATACAGACATGATCACCAACCACGAAGTACCACCATGGGGGATCAAAAATGTAAATAAAGCTGTAAAAGCTATCAACCGCCACGGAGGAAACTCCAGGCGGGACAAAATGTACAGAAGGCTGTAAAAACGATCAACCATCACGAAGTAAACTCCAGGTGGGACGAAATGTACAGAAAGCTGTAAAGACGGTCAACCACCACGAAGTAAACTCCAAGTGGGACGAAATGTGTGTGTATATATATATATATATATATATATATATAATATATATAAACGCACTGGATGTAACATCCAGGCTCATCGAACAGAGTTCGACACACAGTTAATATATATAAGTGTGTGTGTATATATATATATATATATATATATATATATATATATATATATATATATATATATATAGGAAAGCAAGTAAACGCACCAAACCGAAGTTTAGGCTCATCGAACAAAGTTCGACACACAGTTAATATATATATATATATATATATATATATATATATATATATATATATATATATATATATTAAAGCAGTAAACGCTCCTGACCGAAGTCTAGGCTCATCGAACAAAGTTTGACACGCAGTTCATATATATAAATATATATATATATAGGAAAGCAAATAAACGCTCCAGACCGAAGTCTAGGCTCAATAGAGGCATAACTCGATAATGTTAGTCTATATATATATATATATATATATATATATATATATATATACAAACTAAAAATAAACCACGGACTGAAGTCCGGGCAAAATATGCAACACGACTCTCAACGTGTGGAAGGGTGTGTGCAAAGATGAAGAGAATGAACTCTAAAGTGTGTGAGAAGGCTTACAGTGGGCTGCCAAAGAAGACTTCTAAATCTTTAGAGTGAGTAAACACAGACTTTTGTAGGTACAAAAGGGCTATATATGAGCTCACAGGTGTTTAAAATAGGAAAGTACACTGCCTGAGATGAGTGCAGAGCAAATTGAGCAGGGCTTCCTCACCGTTTTCTCTTGCAAAATGGCCACCCCAAGCCCTCTATTTATAGAGGGGGAGCCGCAGGTGTACCTGCGGCTGAGCCGCAGGTGTACCTGCGGCTGAGCCGCAGGTGTACCAGAGGCAACCCGGGTGGGCCCGAGTTTTTTGGCTCGGGTCGTCTCGAAGTACGTGCATTCAGGCACTGTAATGTCCACTCGAACTTTCAGAAGTGCAATCCGGGCATCCGTTTGAGGTATACGGGACCTATTTTGGACCGCCGTTGTCGAGAGTTGTACGATGGCATGAGATTAGAGCTTGTGCAAAGTCATTGAAGATGGGACGGTGCCCTCCGGTCTTTAAGCTTCAACTTTCATCCGTTACCTCGCACAATAGTCACTCAGGATTGGTTAGTCTTGTGGGACATTGTTGCATAGCCATGTTGAGACGACGTGGCATGACATCATGTTGTTCAGATGACGATGTTGCCCTTCACCGGTGTTATCGCCGGATTGGGCTGATAAAGCAGGCGTTGCTCAGCTTCGCTGAGATTGGACTGCTGCAATTTGTTGAAGGTCCTCATTGTCATCTTTGAGGTGTATCTGTCTTCCCGATGTTATCGCCGAGCTGGTACAGTGGATCTCGTTGTGAGCGCCGAGATTGAAGCTGGTTGCATTTGTAACAAGCATTTCCGGGGTTATCACTGAAATTGCATTCCTTAGAGTTATCACTAAGGTTGATGGCAATTCCCATAGTTGGGACTGCGACTAGATACCTCGAGGTTATCTCCGAGATTAATCGGTTTACTCTGGTGTGTGTTCCGGTATTGTATCTGTATGCCTCGGGTTATCTCCGAGATTATTGCTCCCAGATTACGATTTGGGGTTGATGTTGAACTTCTGGTAGTATCCGGCATGGATATGGATTGTCTTTCAGGGTTCCCTCTTAAAAGACGAATCTGCTCTCCTACAATGTTAGTGACAGGTGTACAGAAAACTTCGAGTGTCTACAACGGAGGCTAGGAAAGCTAGAATGTTTGAGTTGGGATTAAAACCCTGGCTCTATAATATGGTGGCGATGTTGCAGATTCCTATATTTACAGCACTCATGGAGAAAGCGATTATTGCTGAGGAGGGGAGTGAGGCTATGAGCCTCTACAACAAGGAGAAGAAGAATAAGGGTAAGACCGAAGAAGCTGGGAAGGTAGGAATTAATAGTGGGAACAGGAATGGAGATAGCAAGAGGAAGGTGAATAACTTTGGGAATGTTCAGATCAAGCAGGAAGGTGTTAAGAAGCCAGCGGTACAGTGTAAGACTTGTGGAAATAACCACTCAGGAGAATGTCTGAAGGAAAAATTTGTATGCTATAAGTGCGGGCAGGAGGGCCATATCTCTCCCAACTGCCCTAATCCTAGGATAAATAGTGGGTATTTTCTGTGCTGATCGACTGAGCACAAGGTGAAGCATTGTCCGAAGAGGAGGGCGGAGGTAGGAAGTGTGAATACTGGCACTGGCAGCGGAACTTTAGCAATCACCGGACCGACTTCGTCAAATAAGCCAACAAGATCAACAGTAAGGGTCTACAACATGACTGTCTAAGACACAATGGCAGCTGGTAATGCAACTCCAGGTATTATTCGTATAACTTTTATTTTCTTATGCATGATTTTCCTATATATAGTAAACTATTTTATAAAGAAATTTTGGAGGAATTTGAGTTCTTTTAGAAATCAAATTTCCGTTTAATCAGAAAGACAAGCTTTATGTAAATAGTTAAAGAT
This sequence comes from Panax notoginseng, assembly GCA_016801055.1. Lineage (NCBI taxonomy): Eukaryota > Viridiplantae > Streptophyta > Magnoliopsida > Apiales > Araliaceae > Panax > Panax notoginseng. The sequence goes on from CM029018.1 coordinate 107,557,913, forward strand.
CAGTTCGATCAAAGTTGATCAATATCTACTTGCAAAGATTGTGTATGCTATGTAACCGTGTATGTATAGGTTTTAAAACGGTGATTCCGGGGACGGAATCTTTATAAGGGAGGGTGAATGTAACAACCCGATATTTTCTATATAAATAAATCAGAAATTTTGCGTATAATTTTTTTTTTATTTAAGGATGAGGATTTGTATAAGATAATGTGTATATGTATTTATGTGGTAAATAAAAATATATTTATTACATAAATATTTATAAATAATTTTATTTTAGAATTATTGATTATTATAAAGTATATTCTTATAATAATTACTTTTATAGCAAAAATATTTTTATTAGTTATTTTTTATGAAAATAAAATCATATATTATTTAAATAATATATGGAGTAATTTTTAGAATAATTATAATAATTATTTTATTATATGAATTTTAGTACAGATTATTAAGTTAATTAGTTTACCTTAATTATTAAGGTTAAATATGAAGAATAAATCAGATATAGAATCCAAACCCTAATTTTGGATTTTTATCAAGGAATGAGAATAATAATATAATAATATTATATTTTAATTTTTCAGTGCTATAAATATGTACTGTAAGTACGTATTGATGATAGTTGGTCAATTATGGTGTTTAATGTCAAAACCCTAGCATTAATTTGTTTAACCCTATTTTTAAATTTAAATGGGAAATTCAAATACTGTTATATAACTGTGTATATGATTTATGTTGTGATTTGATTAATTAGGTAAACCCTAATTAAAATCTAGAAACCCTAATTAATTTTTAGAAAACCCTAACTATAAAACCCTAATTTCAAAAATGAGAAAACCCTAATTTGAAACTCAAATTAGAGTTCGAGATTGGTTGTAATCGTGATAAGGTGATTAATTTACAAGTATTAGAATTATAATTGTTAATCAGGAAAACCCTAATTAATTTTGGAAACCCTAATTAACTAGAAATCCTATTTCTAAAATTAGTAACCCTAATTTATTAATTGTAAGCTAAATGCTAATTAGTGGGCACTAAAACACTAATGTTCATGTATAGTATAATTAGAAAATTAGAAACTAAAATTTATTTAATTTTATTTTTATGCAAACCCTAAATTGGAAATCCTACATTTAATTTGTGCTAAACCTTAGGGTTAAACCCAAAGGGTCAAACCTTAAGGGTTTGCCAAATGATAAGATTGTCATTAAAATTCCCAACCAAATGACCAAAATACCCCTCTTGTATTATTGAATTTTGCCAAGTGTTAGAGTTGTTGGAGTTGGTGAACCACTTGGTTGAAATTGTGACTTAATAATGCCAGCAATCAGCCTCTAGATATCAGTCATTCATTAATCCAACTTCTATAAATAGATTGGAGGAGAGAGAAATGGCATTAGTTAGCCTATTTTTGTTCCAACACTCCATCATTTTCTCTCAACCTAAACCCATGAATTTCTAAGGTATATTAGTCCCCAAGAACAGCCCCACGAAATCCCCTAACCAAATCAGTAGCCTTGAATCATCAATTGATCAAAGAAGGTATAAACCCTAGCCATGATTTCTGTCCATAAATCTATTGTTAGATGTTAGATTTTTTTTTGTTAAACATGTTATATAAGGTGTCTAATGAAGATCTGGGTTGCTAGATGTTAGATCCATAACATCTAGAGGCTCGGATTTGAAGATTTCAAAAATCTAGAAAAAAATTTCTTGGTGGTCTGACAATGAATGTCAATGGCTATAGATCTCTGTATATTGTTGGTTTTTGTTGTTTAAAGGTTTACATATGTAGTCTGACATGTAGTCTTTGATCTGGAACAAGAATCAGTCTTAGATCTGGTCCAGATTTTAAGATAATTAAGGTCAAAGGCGTTGACCGGGTGTTTTTGGGTAACCCAGAAATAGCCTAGAAACGACCTGACAACGATTTTGATCGACTAGATCTGACAGTTTATTGATGTTTTGTTGTTATTGTTGTATCTAACTTGTAGTTTGATATTTGAAGTCCATGTTTGTGCCTTAAAATCCCCTTAACAATAAACGAATCGATTTTAGTGGCTGGTCAAAGTAGGTAGCTTGATCACGGATCCGGTTTTTTGGGCAACCCAGAAAACCTATGAACACAGTTTCTGACATTCTTTAACCGGTCAGGATCTATTGATTCTCTTGATGTTTGGTTGATGTTTTGTAATAGATCTCTTAAGTTACATGTTTTCTACAACCTGAAATTGATAGATCACAAAAATATCAACAGAATTGCAAGTTTTGGAAGCCCAAAAGTCCATGCTCGAACTGTTCTTCATTTCTGGGCAACCCAAAAATGAAGAACAGCCTCTGACAGCAACTTTAGGCCCTTAGATCTTCTTTGTTATGCATGTTATGAATTTGTTTGTTGTTAAAAGTTGTAGTCCTGAACTAGCACTTTAATATCTGACCAGAAGCATGCCTTGAATCATCATAGATTAAGATTAATAGTTGGTCAAAGTAGTAACCATGAAAACTGTGTATGAAGTTCTGGGTTTAGCCAAGAACACGAAGAACACCTATAGCAACGGTTCTGTCGCTATAGGTAGTCTTTAGCGACACTTTTATTAAAATTAATTATTTAAAATTCCGAAAATTATTTAAAAATAGTAATTAATTTTTGAAAATTACAAAAATTATTTTAAAAATTATTTTTAAATTATAAAAATTAACTTTTTATAATTTGAAATATTATTAATAAATATTAGTATTTATTTAAATATTATTTGTAAGACCCCAAATTTATTTTTTAATAAAATAGAATTTTTTTTATTTATTATTTTGAAATAGTAAGGGTTTATTTGATTAATGTGGTTAATTATGGGTAAAATACGCAAATATTTTTAAATAAGCAAGTGGTTATAAAATATTCATTGTTGTTGGGGAATATTCGTTTGGTCGTGGAATATTCTTGCTGCCAGAGAATATTCATACGACGGCGCAGCCTTTTGTGGGCCCCAAAACGGAAAGCGATTGGATGAAGAAAACGACAAGTATAATTTGTTTATAAATAACGGCGTAGTTGTTACCGTTAATACTATTGAAATACCCGGTGGTTAAAACACAGTAATACGCGTTGTTGCACAGGTATTGCACCAGTTATTGATTCTTACGTAAGAAGGCACTACTCAATAATTATTACAGTAGTTACTGTTCAATATTTTATTTTATTGGTTCAATAATTGCTACGTTGATATTCTATATTATTGTTGTTTCAATAATTGTCACTACACAATATTTTTCATTATCGGAGCAATAATTCATATTATCTAAATAATATTATTAGATAACATTATTGGCAGTGTCTAGAAAATTCTGTCTAAGGAGAGGTTTGGTCATCTAATTGCGCACCAGTAAGGAGAAATCCTTATTGGAAAGCCCCCTCTTTCCTGGGAACGGCCTGATTGTCAGTATTGTGATTCTGTAATATTATTTGTGAATAATTAATTATTAATTTATATGATAAGGAAAATATTCATTTTATATTAATATAGATGGAGAAAAATTTTAATGTGACAATTGTTGAAAATTGATATTTTATCTTTTCTGATAAAATAATTCGTTTAAATATATTATTATAATATAATAATGGTGATATTTTTACAATAAATGGATGATATATGAATAAATGAGGAGGAAGAGTATTTTTGTTACAATAAATGTTTAACATATGTTTTGTGTGTTGGTGGATCTTATTTTTGACTGAAATTTGATTTTAGCCTGTAAAATCGTCCGTATGTGGATTTCGGTCAATTTTTGTTTGGAATTTAGAAAAACTTAAACTTACAAAGTTGTAGAGAATTGAATTTCCTATGGAAGAACATAAGATTCAAATTTTTCTGATAAAAGGGCTATTTATTATGTATTATTAAAGTTCCGGAATATTGAATTTGAATTTATTTAGTTACAAAAAATATGTAAAACATGTTTTTCATTTTGGTGGGCCCCACTTGCATGTGTAAGATGCTGAATTCAGAATTCTAAGGTGTGCGTAGGAAAATTTTAATAAATAATAATATTTTATTAAATTTTCTACTTTGGTATTCTAAGCATTTTTCTATAAATAGGGTGCTTAGGTTAGAATTGAAAATCACACCAGAAACTGAAATCTTCTCTCTATATATTATCGAGCGTATTCTTGTGAGTATTTTGATATCTTGAGTGTTGCTATACGGTGCAAGTTTCTTGCAGTATTATATCTGATATTCTAGCCAGAAGTATTATTCTTTTGAGATAAGGGATGTTATTTTTTTTATAAATGATATTATTTCTTTCAATATCATTATACCGGAATATTGGTAAGATTTTTCTTGTGAAATTCTTATCTTTTCATGTCGGGGTTACTATTCATGAGTTACTATTCACGAGTTACTATTTATGAGTTACTATTCACGAGTACTATTCACAAAGCATGATGATTTTTCTTGTAAAATTTCTACCTTTTGGTGTCGAGTTAGTATTCACGTATACGGCACTATTCACGTATACGACACTATTCATGAATACGACACTATTCACATAAAAAATTAAATTTTCTTTTCTGTGTCCAAGATTGTCTGTTATGGTTCCTATCTTTGATTGGATCTATGTTTTGATCTTCATTTTTGAATTCTGCTCTACAATAGTTATTATGGAGTATTTTTAAACATAGATAAACCAAAGTACGAATCCTTACTATTTGTTCTTTTGTCTCACTTGATTCGTTTTCTTTAAAATATATTTTTCATCATCCTCAGTCCTAAATGATGATATTACTGAATATCTTTGGCATGTAGTGCAAAGATGAATGATTTCTTGATGAATATCTTTGGCCCGTAGTGCAAAGATGAACAGGTGTTGAGATGAACATGACCGACTGATTAATATCTTTGGCCTGTAGTGCAAAGTTGACTATTTGATTCAAGATGTATATTGATTGATGTTACAGGGATAAAATATCGATGATGGACTTTTAAATTCATAGATGATAGTAGATTTCATTCTCTACTTAACTCTTCTAATGAATTGTTGTTTCCGCTGCAGTTGTTGATCTAAAACTTGTTGTCTATTGTATTCTATCAGATTTTTCTCTGTTGAGGACTAACGATAATTTGTTCTATATTATCTTAGTCATAATATTCTGTACTGGGCTAGTTGAGCTCACCCTTTCCTTTTTGTTCCATTTTTCTTATCAAGAGGCGAGAATGTAGCGGGTACTAGTCGGGGTATGGAATGATGGTTCAAGATAGTTGTTTTAGTAGTCCTCACTATTTTGTAAAATAGTGTATCAATAATTGTAATGAAGACTCCATTTGAGTTTGAATACTGTCTAGATGACAATATTTGTATTTAAACTCACAGTATATATGTTGTCGTGTTTTGCACGATAATTGTAATAATAAAGTTGTAGTTGTTTTCTGTACCATGTATTTGGCGACTCAGAATGGGTTGGGTGGAATGAACCTATTTTGGGGGCGTCACAGTTGGTATCAGAGCTTAGGGATATGGTCTCTGGCGGAGATCGGGGAAAAGAACTAGGAGGGGAGAGACGAGTAAATCCTTCGCTAGTATGTCCTACCTAAGCTTATTTATTGGTTGGTCAGAATATAGGGATATTATGTGATATGCTAATTTCTTTAATTAACCCTTGTTTTATGGCAGTAATTGAGAATGACAACTGAGAATGTTAACAGTGGAGTAAATGAGACCGTTGAGACACCTTTGCTCACCAATGAGGAGAACGTGCAACAGGCCGATAATGTTCCACTAGTGAACAACACCACTGATCAGACGATGAACGATGGGATATTTAGAAGCTTTTTGCAGTTCATGCAAAATTAGACGAGGGAAACTCGTGTACAAAATACCGGTGGAAATGATAGCAACGCACGGTTTGTCACAGCCAAACAGTTCAAAGAGTTGGGACCACCAGAATTCTGGGAAAAGCCGGATCCGATTAAGGCGGAGACGTGGGTCAAGCAAATTACCAAGATATTCGATGTCTTGGGATGCACGGAGGAACAGAAGGTTCCATTCGCCACTTTTATGTTTCGTAACGAGGCAGATTACTAGTGGGAATCTGTGAAGCGTACCTAGCCAGCCGCACTCAGCATGTCTTGGGAAACGTTTCAAAAAATTTTCAATGACAAGTACTTTCCTGAAAGTATTCGTCATATGAAGGAGGTAGAGTTTATTAGACTAAAACAAAACAACATGACGGTGTCCCAGTATGAGGTGAAGTTCGCGGAGTTATCTAGGTTTGTACCTCATTTGGTGGAGAATGAGGAACGTATGACGCTGATGTTTCTGAGAGGTTTAAAACACGACATACGTCAATATCTCATTTCTCACAAATTTTCTCTGTATCCAGACGTTGTCAATAGGGCTCAATTATTAGAGCGAGATAATGAGTACGTTTAACCGGGGGACCACAACCAGGGTCGTACCGGTGGCAACAATCATCAGAGCAATGATAACTATTGTGGAGGAAATTATCGTGCCAAAAATGGTAACCACTTCGGTGGTAATCATGGCCAAGATAATAGAAGAAATGATTCAAGTGGAAATTTTAAGAAGAGAATATTTAACGATGACGGGAAGACATCGGCAGCAGCACCAGCACCAGCAAAAAATTCTAGGGGAGGAGAATGAACGCCAGTTAGATGCTACAAATGTGGAGAGGAGAGACACATAAGTCCAAATTGTCCACAGCCTTTCAAGGTATGTTTTAGTTGTGGAAAAGACGGTCACATAGCTCGATTTTGTCCTATAGCGAAATCAAGTCCATATGGGACGGTGGCACCAAAGGCGGATACGGACAAAATAAAGTCAGTGATTTCAGGAAAAGTGTTTGTCGTGACTGGCCAAAACGCGAAGAACCTGAACGAAGTTATCACGGGTTAGTTAATCATAAAGTATTCTTGCGAAGCATGTACCTTATTAGATACCGGTTCTACCCATTCTTTTATCTCACCTGCTTGTGCTCACCATTTGAATTTGACTCTTGAGAAATTAGACTTTGACTTATTTGTTGAAACTTTGTTAAGAGAAACCTTCATTACATCTATTGTTTATAAATTTTGCTTGATTCAGGATGGCACCATCACATTACCTGTTGATCTTATCTCTTTAAAGATACTTGCTTTTAATGTGATTTTAGGGATTGATTGGTTAACTACTCATCATGCCAAAATTGATTGCTTTTGTAAGGTTGTTAGTTTTCATATTTCTAAGCAACCTATTATTCAAATTCAAGCAACCAAACCATTGAAGTTAAACTCTTTCATATCAAGCCATAAAGCCATTCGTTTATTAAAAAACAGATGTCAAGCTTTCTTAGCCCATGTCATGGACTTGAACAAAAATACGTCAGATTTGAATGATATTTCTGTTGTTAGTAAATTTTTTGATGTATTTCCTGAAGAATTTCCTAGCCTACTCTTAGAGCGTGATATTGAATTTTGTATCGACTTTGAACCCGGTACAAAACCCATTTCTAAAATCTCATATCGAATGGCTCCTAGTGAACTTTAAGAGTTAGAAACCCAACTACAGGAGTTGGTACCCTAGCCTCTATTTAGTGACTTCCTTTGTAGAATGCATCGAAGCCAGACTCTCTGTAGGGGACGCCATATTCGTGCGGTAGTAAACTGATAGGTGTCATTGTGACGTGCTATCCAAGATTGGAATATGAGTTACAGTTGAGAGCAACCTAAGTCAGTAATCGAAATACGTAGCTTTTTAGGCTTAGTTGGTTATTATCGGAGATTCGTGGAAGGATTTTCTCAAATTGCTACTCCATTAACTCAGCTGACTCGTAAAGATACAAAATTCAAATAGAGCAAGGAATGTGGGAAGAGCTTCACAGAACTCAAGAGGAGACTCATTTTGGCACCTGTTCTGACCATATCATCCTGGAAAAGCGAACGTGGTAGCTGACGTGTTGAGTAGAAGATCGTATACGAGTACAAGTGTGATATTGTCAAAGACCCATTTCGTATAACTTACAAATGATAGAGATAGAGTTAAAAAACTCTAGGGACTCACGTGATGATATACGAGTAGAATCGACTTTAATCGATAAAGTTAAAGCTGCTCAAGCTACACACTGGAGCTGATGAATATGAAGAAGGAGGTGCAAGAAGTTGTTATTTCAAAAGCGAGAATTGGCGATGTGAGGAAAACTCAAACCTTCGATTTATTAGTCCATTTGAAATCCTCGATCGAATAGGAACTGTGGCCTATAGACTCGTTTTACAGCCAAGTATGTCGCGTGTTCATAACGTTTTTCACGTATCGAAGTTACAAAATTATGTGGACGACCCGAACCACGTTATTGAGTTAGAACCAGACGAAATAGTCAAAGATTTAACGTACGAGGAGGTACCTGTCAAGATCTTGGATAGGAAGGAGCATGTCCTACGCACAAAAGTCATACCGCAAGTTAAGGTTTTATGGAGGAACCATGCTATTGAAGAAATGACCTGGGAGTTGGAAACAGAAATGAAAGCGAGGTATCCTCACCTTTTCAAAACACCAGGTATGTACGTAAATTTTGAGGACGAAATTTTACAAGGAGGGGAGGTTGTAAGACCCCGAAATTTTTTTTTAATAAAATGAAATTTCCTTTATTTATTATTTTGAAATAGTAAGGATTTATTTGATTAATGTGGTTAGTTATGGGTAAAATGAGCAAATATTTTTAAATAAGCAAGTGGTTATAAAATATTCATTGTTGTCGGGGAATATTCGTTTGGTCATGGAATATTCTTGCTGTCGGAGAATATTCGTACGACGGCGCAGCCTTTTGTGGGTCCCATAACGAAAAGCGATTGGATGAAGAAAACGACAAGTATAAGTTGTTTATAAATAACGGTGTAGTTGTTACTGTTAATACTGTTAGAATACCTGGTGGTTAAAATACAGTAATACGCGTTGTTGCACAGTAGCACACAGTATTGCACCAATTATTGATTCTTACGTAAGAAGGCACTACTCAATAATTGTTACAGTAGTTACTGTTTAATATTTTATTTTATTGATTCAATAATTGCTACGTTGATATTTTATATTATTGTTGTTTCAATAATTGTCACTACACAATATTTTCCATTATCGGAGCAATAATTCATATTATCTGAATAATATTATTAGATAACATTATTAGAAATGTCTAGAAAGTTCTGTCTAAGGAGAGGTTTGGTCAACTAATTGCGCGCCAATAAGGAGAAATCCTTATTGGAAAGCCCCATCTTTCCTAAGAATGGCCTGGTTGTCAGTATTGTGATTCTGTAATATTATTTGTGAATAATTAATTATTGATTTATATGATAAGAAAAATATTCATTTTATGTTAATATAGATGGAGAAAATTTTTAATGTGACAATTGTTAAAAATTGATAATTTATCTTTTCTGATAAAATAATAATGCATTTAAATATATTATTATATTATAATAATATAATAATGGTAATATTTTTACAATGAATGGGTGATATATGAATAAATGAGGAGGAAGAGTATTTTTGTTGTAATAAATGTTTAACACATGTTTTGTGTGTTGGTGGACCTTATTTTTGACTGAAATTTAATTTTAGCTTGTAAAATCGTCCGTATGTGGATTTCGGTCAATTTCTGTTTGGAATTTGGAAAAACTTAAACTTACAAAGTTGTAAAGAATTGAATTTCCTATGAAATGACATAAGATTCAAATTTTTCTGATAAAAGGGCTATTTATTATGAATTATTGAAGTTCTAGAATATTGGATCTGAATTTATTTAGTTACAAAAAATATGTAAAACATGTTTTTCATTTTGGTGGGCCCCACTTGCATGTGTAAGATGCTGAATTCAGAATTCTAAGGTGTGCGTAGGAAAATTTTAATAAATAATAATATTTTATTAAATTTTCTGCTTTGGTGTTCTAAGTATTTTCCTATAAATAGGGTGCTTAGGTTAGAATTGAAAATCACACCAGAAACTGAAATCTTCTCTCTCTATATTATCGAGCGTATTCTTGTGAGTATTTTGATATCTTGAGTGTTGCTATACGGTACAAGTTTCTTTCAGCATTAAATCTGATATTCCAGCCAGAAGTATTATTCTTTTGAGGTAAGGGATATTATTTTTTTTATAAATGATATTATTTCTTTCAATATCATTATACCGGAATATTGGTAAGATTTTTCTTGTGAAATTCTTATCTTTTCATGTCGGGGTTTCTATTCATGAGTTACTATTCACGAGTTACTATTCATGAGTTACTATTCACGAGTTACTATTCACGAGTACTATTCACAAAGCATGATGATTTTTCTTGTAAAATTTCTACCTTTTGGTGTCGGGTTAGTATTCACGTATACGGCACTATTCACATAAAAAATTAAATTTTCTTTTCTATGTCCAAGATTGTCTGTTATGGTTCCTATCTTTGATTGGATCTATGTTTTGATTTTCATTTTTGAATTCTGCTCCACAATAGTTATTATGGAGTATTTTTAAATATGGATAAACCGAAGTACGAATCCTTACTATTTGTTCTTTTGTCTCACTGGATTCGTTTTCTTTAAAATATATTTTTCATCATCATCAGTCCTAAATGATGATATTACTGAATATCTTTGGCCTGTAGTGCAAAGATTAATGATTTCTTGATGAATATCTTTGGCCCGTAGTGCAAAGTTGAACAGGTGTTGAGATGAACATGACCGACTGATTAATATCTTTGGTCTGTTGTGCAAAGATGACTATTTGATTCAAGATATATATTGATTGATGTTACAGGGATAAAATATCGATAATGGACTTTTAAATTCATAGATGATAGTAGATTTCATTTTCTACTTAACTCTTCTAATGAATTGTTGTTTCCGCTGCAGTTGTTGATCTAAAACTTGTTGTCTATTGTATTCTATCAGATTTTTCCCTGTTGAGGACTAACGATAATTTGTTCTATATTATCTTAGTCATAATATTCTTTACTAGGCTAGTTGAGCTCACCCTTTCCTTTTTGTTTCATCTTTCTTCTCAGGAGGCGAGAATGTAGCGGGTACTAGTCGGGGTATGGAATGATGGTTCAAGATAGTTGTTTTAGTAGTACTCACTATTTTGTAAAATAGTATATCAATAATTATAATGAGGACCTCATTTGAGTTTGAATATTGTCTAGATTGCAATATTTGTATTTAAACTCACAGTATATGTGTTGTCGTATTTTGCATGACAATTGTAATAATAAAGTTGTAGTTATTTTCTGTACTATGTATTTGGCGACTCAGAATGGGTTGGGTGGAATGAACTTATTTTGAGGGCGTCACATTATTGATAATTAATTTATTTATTAAATATATTAAATAAATTAATTAAAAATGATTTTATTATATTAAAAATCATTTTAAATGATAATAAGTTATTTAAAAATATTTTAAGTTATAAAATATAACTTTTAATATTTTAAAGCAAATTTCATTAATTATTTAATATTAATGATCATTAAGTTATTTACTAAATGAATTAAATAAATTAATTAAAAATGATTTTATTATATTAAAAATAATTTTAAATGATAATAAGGTATTTAAAAATATTTTAAGTTATAAAATATAACTTTCAATATTTAAAGGTAAATTTTATTAATTAATTATTATTAATGATATTAAGGTTATGTAATAATTATATTAAATAAATTAATTTAAAAATAATTTTATTATTATAAAAATTATTTTAAATGAAAATAAAGTGTTTAAAGATATTTTAAGTTATAAAATATAACTTTTAATATTTAAAGGATAATTTTATTAATAAATTAATATTAATAATTATTAATTTATTATTAATGATATTAAATTTATTTAATAATTATATTAAATAAATAGTTTAAAAATAGATTTATTAATTTAAAAATCATTTAAAAAGGATATAAATGAATTAAAAATATTATTAAGTTATACTTAATGACTTTTGATATTTTGATAAATAGTACGTTAATAATTTAATATTAATGGTAATTATTTAAAAATAATTTTAAATATTTTAAAAATTATTTAAGGGTAATATTAATACTTTAAAAATATTTTAAGTTATTATAAATAACTTTAATATTTTGAAAATAATTTCATTAATAGTTTAATATTAATTAAATATTAATGATAATTGAATTATTTAATATTTAAATCATTTAATAATGATTCCGATGTTTGAAAATTCATGATAAATTATAATAAATGTTTTAAAATTATTATAAGTCATTTAAAAATAATATGACTGATATTTATAGTATTGAGTTATAGAATAAAGTCTTAGACTCGATAATTACCCGATAAAGCTGTCGGTACACCTACATGTTTCAGAAATTAATTTGGACTTAGATAATTTGATTAGATATTTGATTGTTTGTGATTCAATGGTTGTTAAACCTATGTGATAATGTGATTAGGTTATGTGCTGACTGCGAAATACAGTACTATGTGTTTTAGTCTATTGTTCTAATCGAACGAATGATCTGATTAATGATAGGTCGTGATATAAAAGATAAAACTAAGTTGTGAACTGTAAGCAGCGCATCAGGCAAGTATCTTACCTTTGCATTTTCTTTATAAAATGGACATGAGTAAGAATGTTTCTAAATTATATTATTACTGTACATATTATTAACCTTATATTATATACGCTCATTGATTATCAACATGTTAGTATATGATAATTCAGATATATATATTGTGTTCGTTAATTTCTATAAATGGTTATACAAGTGTCCCCACTTGGATAATCATTGTATTTAATCACATGTTAATACACCTTTGTCAATTACCCGTATATATATATATATATATATATATATATATATATATATATATATATATATATATGTTGAATTATAGATTATTGTTGAACAAGATAAAACCTTTGATTTGGAACCCATACAACTATGAACATCCCTTACAAGGGAAAAACTATTTATGCACCCAAGGTGGACAGAGTGAACGATACCCTCGTTCTTGTACGTAGTATTGATCAATGCAGGGCATAACGAGCTGATCACCCCCCGTGCCCGTAAGTTATGACGGTTTGCAGATGAATATTTGTTTAACCTTTTTAAAAATGAAAACAATGTTCATAGCATGTCACCATAACCCTAGTTATAGTCAATATGTAGTTTCAAAAATTTGAAAGAGAGTTGTTATGTTATTATTATCGGTTTAGATTACTTCACAACTATTGACTTGTTGTAGAATGGTAGTACAAATAAAATATTTAAATTCTTTCAGCTTATATATATAATTGATATTACTTGTTGGGCACTCAAATGCTCATCATTGCTTAAATTTAAATATTTTTAGCTAAGTGTGAACAACCAGAGAGCTCTGCTAAGAACAAGAGAAAGGTTGCTGAAGAACGAAATGCTATGTTATGTAATAGTTAACTTGATTAAGACAAGTATGATATATATTATCTATCATGGATTGTAATGAATGTTTAAAGGTTACGTACTTGGGAGCTGGACTCTGATAATCATGTAAATTAAGTTGATCTTTATATTATTGTTATTATTATTAGTATTATTCCGCTCATAGAAATGGTATCGTGAAGCACCAAGTTCGGGTTTCAAGTACCCCGATTTGGGGGGCGTCACACTTATGGCTTTTGAATTTAAAAAAAAATATAATAAATATTTAATAACTGATATGTAATTATTATATTTATTAGTGCGACAGTTTTATACGTTTTGGTTTATTGCGTCTATTTTATTTTTACGTAAGGAGTTGGCCTAAGCCTGAGAATAGTGGGAAAGAAGAACAGAGAAAAATAGAGAGAAAGGAGAGAAAGAAATATAGAGAGATTTTGAGAAAAAGTTCTATGAATTCATGTGACAACCCGAAAATTCGGTTTGTCTAGAATTTAAGTTTAAAGAATTAGTTATTAATAAAATAAATTTTTATTAATACTATTCTGTGCTAAGTGTTTATTAATCGTTCTATAACCTAGAATGATTATTAATCGGGAGGACTCTGGCTACGAGCTAGATTGAACGAGTAAGAATTTTCAAGACGAAAATGAAAGTTTTCCGGGAACAAAATATTTTCGGGGAAAAAGACGAAATAGGCACTATTCATCAGTTTCTGCTCAGAGATTTATTTTGAAATTTCGAGAAGTTATAGATTACGTTTAATTCTGAGACATGATGGAATATTCAATAATATTTCAGTTATGGCAAAAACGAAGTTTTCGCCTGCGGACTTAAAACCTAAGGGTTTAGAAAAGTGAGTTCCGAGAATGTTATGATCGCGTATAATAATTAGGGTTATTATGCGTGAGAAATATGAGTATAATACGAGTTATTATACGAGTATAGTATGAAGAGTAGTACGACGTATAATACGAATATCGTACGAACAATATACGAAGAGAATACGAGAATACGAGAATGGAATGTGTAGAATACGATTAGTCTTAATGGACTTTGAGTTCATGGACTTTGTAGAATCTAATTGGACTTGGATTATGTCAAGCCCAATGATTTGTGAAGTTAATCCCAAGTTAGGCCCAATAAGAATTAGGGTTAAGGCCCAAACCAAGAAAAGAAACCGCGGATCGAACCGGTGGGTAAACGGATGGGTAATAACCATTGGGGCAACCCATGGGCATGTGGGCCGGCCACTTGGCCACCAAGTAAGGGTGGTGGCCAAGTTAACTTGGTGGCTAAGTCATGAATAGTAAGGAGGTTAGGGGCGAAATGACCAAAATGCCCTAAGCTTTGAAAATCTATAAATAGAAAGCTACATTTTCATTTTCTAGGATTTTGAAAATCCTAGAACTTGAGAGAGAGAGAGAGAGAGAGAGAGAGCTCGGTTGGGAGATGAATAGAAAGAGATTGAGCATGAATGCTCGGATCAAAAGTGATCGAGAAATAGAAAAGCTCGCAAATCGTCGGCTTTGTCTAACGGAAGAGGATTAAAGAAGAACGGTAATCCGAACCCTAGTTCTTCTATTTATTTTCTTTAAGTTTTTATGTTTAAAAATATAACTTAATGAGAATAAGGAGTAAAAGATATTGAGAAAGATTTCATATGGTTGAAATCGTAAGAAAATGAAGAAATAAGAATTATAAATTTATTTTATAAATTTCTTAAGGAAGTATAAGATTCGTGAGGATTTTGAGCGATCCGAATGAATTTTATGAGTGAGTAGGTCAAATAAGTAAGGAATGTTGTTATATAACATCAAATTCCAAGAAAAAGTAGAATTGTAATCCAAAATATCGATTAAAATGAAGAACGAACGACGAACGCGAAGAACACGCGAAGAACACGAAGAACGTTGTTGATGGACAAATTTAAAACCATCGTAGTATAAATGTTGTTGATGGACAAGTTTAAAACCATCGCGTATAAGTTATATGATTATTACTTGGTAAGGAACGTTAGAAACATTCATGAAGAACGGATTAAAACGGAGCTATAACGAAGTTATGGCAAAATTTTGTAAAATGCGAACGAGAATTAGAAAGTTAGTAAATAAACCCGAACGTGTAGGGTTTCATAAAAATGTAAGAGAACGTATAAAATGTGAGTCGTGGACTCAAGAACGAACAAATTCTGAGTTCGGACGAACGAACGAAGAACGTTAAAAATGTTAAAATGAACGAAGAGTGAGGATTAAGCCAATTGAATGGCATGTTAACGGATTCAGAACAAAGTTATGTCCGAGGTATATTGAAGTACGTAAGATAAGGAAGAGAATGGCTTTGGAACGACTTTGTTCCGAGCTATAACGAAGAAGTTATGAGATCGTAAAGTACGTGTCTCAAACTTGATGAAAGACTAAGAAAAATTTTCTAGGGTTTTGTCTCGGCGCCGCAGCGCCGGATAGGCTTCGAGAAGTGGCGCTGCAGCGCGAGCTCGGCCATACACTTTTGGAGAGTGGCGCCACAGCGCGAGAGAAAAAGAAGGACTTGGCGCCACAGTGCCATGCCAGAAAGAGAAGAGAGAGAAGTAGCTCGCGCCACAGCGCGAGAGGAAAGGAAGGGCACGGCGCCGCAGCGCCAGTGCATAGCAATGCCCAGAAATGAGATTTTTAGTTCTCAATTTCTCGGGGGATGTGCAAGAAAAAAGTATGAACATATAGTTCACGTAATGTACCACTTAATCAAGTGTCTTAAACCTTTAATAAAGGTTAAACTAAAAGATTAAAAGAGATTAAAAGATAGAGAATGTAAGCAATTGATTACGTAACCGATATCCGGGGACAGTAGTCGTAATGAACGAATGTGGGGGATTGCTATGATTGTGATTCCTTAGACGTTGAGTGATGAAGGTAATGAATAACATTCCGATGTTATGAATGGCATTGTAAGATGAACGTAAAGCGTATAGACGCTGTGAACGCAACGTTGTTGCGAGGAACAATCGGTCTTAGCATACAACGAACGGTATGGCTTCGACATTAAGAAAGAATAATGAACATGGGGTTCATGGGATGGATAACGATCAAAAGCGATTAAAAACCTTGAATAAAGGTTGAATGAGAGATTAAGAGACGAGCAATGTGAACGTTGAATGCGAAAACGATCTTCGTAAATCGTATTCGCGTTTGACGAACGTTCTAAGTATACCCTGGTTGTATGACATAGACGTTGATGAAGGTAGTAAGTAAGATACGAATGGTATCAAGAGAGCCGTAACGAATGGTAATAAGATTACTGAAAGCCGAATATAAGTCAGATGAGAATGATAGAATGAAAAGTAAGCGCTGAACACTTTAACCAGCGTAAGGGTTAAGTGTAAGCGAGTGTTAAACAGGCAGAACCTACTCTCCGTGTATGGTTTAACCGTAATGTAATGAAGACCAAGTGTAGCCATGAACGGTGAAGAAATTAAGTTGAAGATAATAACGTATAACGTTAAGAAGCCGAGTTAATAAGTATAACTTGGATAAACGTTCTGAGTGGAAGGAACTGGACGTTTGAAGATATGAATAAATTCATATGAAATGGTTAACGCTATGACCTCATAGTATTGACATTGAATGATCGTTCCGAGTGTACAAAAGACTGTATGACTTAGACGATAAAGAATGAATCATGAGGTATGGCATTTAGTTGCCAAAAAGCTGTAAGGAATATAAGTTTGACTTAACGAACATTATAGTTTAATGGTTCGTATAAGTTAAGAGAAGTTAGGTTGTAGTACAATCGTAACCTTTGATGGTTGACATATGGGAGCTGAGCTAAACAATTCCTTCAGAGAGCGAAGGTATATACGAAACTGGCAACCGATCTAACTCACTGTGATGGCAGTGTAGATGAGACGGGAACTTGTTTGTTGGTTGTTTGTGGAAAACCACTCAGAGTACCATATAGACTACTAGCAGACAAGCGATGTGTACTGAGTCCTAAGAGAAGTATAAGAAGAAGATAAGAATGTAAATCATCAAAGATGATAAATGTATGAATAAGACATCTTAGTCTGTCATAAAGCCATAATCTGGTAATGAAAGTTAGTTGCGTAAGCTTAAATTACAAGAACGCGAACCTTAAGAAGTAAAGTTAAGTAAACCAATGCGTAAGTTAAGTATATAACTAATTGGTGTACGTGTTATTTCCTTATGTGTTATATAGGGATTTGGAATGAGCAGTTCAGCGTAAGCTATAGCTGTGCGTAAGGCAAGTTTTCTAACTTCATTTATATTTTAAATGAATGCTAGTTTCTAAAACTTCTCAGATGTTGAACTTGAGAAGTTCTGTCTATGTGCGAATGTGCGATATTTGTACAAGGTGGTAGAATGTATAAGGCCTTATGCCACAATGTGAACACTTCGGTGTTTCTATGAAATGAACTGTTTCGTGATCAAACTGTTCAATTCAAGTATGCTCGGTTTATTCATGAATTGTTATTGTTAAGTCTGTGTTGATGATTCTAGCCAGACAGAATGTATATGAAAAAGGTAGAAGAATGAAAGTATTTCAAAGTGAAAGTGAGTATGGTTTTAAGACGATAGGAATCGAGATTATTCCTATTATTCAAGCTGCATCATAACCTTTGTTCGGCTATTGAAGTTCTAAAGAAATGTTTGAATTCTGAACTTGTTTGTTCAAATTGTGATGACTTACTGGGCAATTGAATGCTCACACTTGCTTTAAATGAAAAATATTTTCAGCGAACGATGTTAGAAAGAACTTAAGGATCCCGTAAAGATCAAGCTAAGCGGTATCCAGATCAAGTGCCATTCAGTATGTGAATGTGTGTGAAGATCAAGTGAAGACTTGTAATGTAGAAAGATGAATTAAACTATAGACTAGTTTAATGAACTGTATGTATCCTTGGTGGCGGATAAAAGTCACTCCTGTAAGATGAAAGGAATAATGTAATTATCATTATTTGTAATGAGAAAGGTTATAAGATTTCGAGAACCTGAGAATTGAGAATGTATGTTGTTATATTTCAATATATAATGATGTATGTTGGATGAATGATGCACTCGTGACGTACGGAATCCTGGTGTGAAGATAGACCGAATTTCGGGGCGTTACAGGTTGGCATCAGAGCTGATAGGTTATAAATCTTAGGTAAGAGTACCTTAGACTATAATCGTAAAGAGAAGGATAAGAAGATCACCATGTGATCATAGTAAATCGTAGTAACTGATGAGCAGTGAAACGATGAATGATTTATAGCTAATGCTATGAATGAATGGTACTACGAATTAGTACGGGAAGAAGAACTCAGATTGAGTTGTAAAGGATAGTATATGAATTAAAGAAAATTCGTATTAAGTAAAGAAAAGGTAGAAGTTGTAAAATGATTTGGTGTAGTAATGAGGCTTCAATGTTAATTTTTGCTAAGGACGTCAAAAATGAAGTTTTTGGCAAAAGTATGGAATTCAAAGGCTTTAATTTGATTGTTGTTGTTGTTTAATTGTTCTAAATCAGTATATATGTGATGGATAATGTTTATATGAAGTCTATGTCATGTGGGTATGTATAATTTGCTGATTAGTGGATGAAATTCGTGATAGTTGGACTGAATAGAGCAAATAAATTGTCTGCGTAGTTTTTATCTACGCACCAGTGCAGCTGCGCTAGTGGCAAAGGCAGAAACGGCGCAGCTGCATTGGTTCCAAGGTTAATCACAGCGCAGATGCGCCATACCCAGAATAGAGGCAGTGAAGTATGTTGATGGTGCAGACTTTAAAAACCCAGTGCAACGTAGTCTAATGAAATGTTAATGTGATGAACATGTAATAAAGTTACTATAACAGATTTTTATCATGTATGTGATAATTTCAAAGTTGCAAAAAAATAGTAAGTCATGAAAGCTTACGTTGTGATTTATTAAAATCTAGATTGGCTGACTAAGTGTTGTAATTCTAAGACTTGTGATTCTGAAGTGTATGTGGTATTAGTGATATGAAACTTATACTAAATAACAAGTTCAACTAAAGTGATATTTAACTTGGAAAGTGGATGTTAGTGTATCTAATAGATGTTCTGATTCTAATAATATGTATAGGTGAACGTGAATTGTAAATTATAGCTTACGCACGTGGCAAGTTCTTTACCCCTAAACTTTATTTTTTCAAGTTCTCTAACTCTACTTTTACGGTTGTGCAAGTACTTAACCTTATTGATGCATTGAGCAAGTTTTGAACTCTAATCTTTGTTAAATTACCTTAACTTGTTTATACTTGAGCAAGTTTTCCTAGTTTTATTCTCTTTATAATGAATACAAGTTCTTGAACTCAAATCTCTAATTGAGTTTTCCTATCTCATTTACTTTACACAAGTTTCTAATCTTTATTGTCATATTGAGCAAGTTTTGTTCTCAGCTTATTATTAATTAATGCATGTTCAATAATTCAATTCTCTTATTCGACAAGATTATAGCCTTAGCTTAATATTATTCAAGTAAGGTTTATTGTATTACTCAATACTTATGCTTTCTAGTTTATTTCTAAGCATGACTTTGATATATAGTGTTGTTTCACCTATGATTCATAATTATTCCACATTATGTTGTTATTGATTATTCGAAATGATATTGAACTTTGTTGATTCAACTAATCCTTAGTTGATGATTGTTAAACCCTAAATTACACTTGAAGTTTATCCAAACCAAACTTTCTTTGGTGCAGATTTGTACTCTAAAACTGATAAGAACAACCCTATTATAGGGGAATTATTTACGCAATGCGTTTAGATGTTTGTGCACAATACATGGTACGAAGGACTGATCACCCTAAGTACAGGATGTCCCTACGGTCTTATAACTGTTTAGGTTTAAGTTGAAAGATTAGTTATAACCTTGGACATAGTTCGTGGTCTTGTGTCAGATATATCTCATAGTTTGATTTCAGTTCTTGATTATCATTGATAGAGTATTATTAAGTTATGTTGAGCCTATTCGTTGGCAGTTATTATGATGTTGTTATTCATTATTATTTCAAGTGAGCATTTGTTTTGCTCAATCTTGTATATATATATAATCATTGTAGCTAAGGTTGAGAAGGTTGACGAACCTACCACTAGCAAAGGAAAAGGAAAAATAAACAAGTGTTGAAGACTTGCAATTTATTGACTTTCATGATGACAGATTTTATTTTAAATGATGTGATGTAACTATTTAATTTTCCGCACGTGATGTATGTTAAAGGTTAGATAACCTGGGAGACTTATTTATTTAATTATGTAATCCTTTTAATGGGAGGATTTATTGTTTAAATTCTATTATATTTGGGTAGTTAGATATGAATGAATGGATAGTGAATACCAAGTCTTGTGGGAATGAAGTACCCAGATTTGGGGGTGTCACAAGTTAGTATCAAAGCCTTAGGTTATGAACCTTAGGTGGGGGAAAAGGCTTAGGAAGTAACCTTATAGGATATTGAAAGATAGTAGTGATGAACTCTTATTGTGTTTTAAGAAAGAAAAAATAAAACACTTATCTGCTTATGTGGTTGCAACCTATGTGCTCGTAAGTGTCGAGTAGTGATGATTAGTAATTAAAACTTAAAAAATTTATCGTCAGGATGGCTAATGTGGGAGAATTATTGGTCAGAAAACCGATCACTAAACACACGCAAGTATACGCGGTCTAACAAGTAATACAGTGATAAGAAAGTGTCGTACCCACGAGGAACTATCACTAATATTTACCAAATACCGACTTTGTATCTATTAAGTCTTATTCGAACAGCAGACTAATAGGAGTGTGATTAATCTAGTTATATCTAACTATCAAAGCAAGTAAATAAATAATGAATGGTATCGAAGGTACTACAAGCTAAGGTCACAATTTTACCCCACACAGGCATTCTGTCAAACACCTGGTGTGTTTTGCTTCATCAAACTTCCTACCCTTCTCTCTCTGGTCTTAATGGTCACGACATTTCGTCAACCGAGAACACACAAGTGCTCATACACCTCTGTCGAGGTATGCATAAATATATCCTCTCTAGATCCACCCGATAAGGAATAGAACAGAAAAGAACATCCAAGCTAGGTGATAATCCTACATATGTCTATGCGAATTAACCATAACAAGGATTTAAAGCTTAAGTTCTCAATAGGCCACACGTGGCGCACAGATATATGTCTATTCTACGTACAACTTATGCAGTCGAAACAAATCGACAACCCATAATCACATGCCAATAAATTTAGGTGTAAATCTACAATCCTTCTTTCAATATTATATAAATTACCAAAATCATCACTAATGTCTTAGCGAGAATCATTAAGCATGAATATATTAAACCAAACCATATGGTGCCAACCAATGAGATAAGACATTCAATTCAAATTAACAAAGGGTTCCATTATAACCTTAGTGCTAATACTTAGTTCATAGCTCTTGAACAAAATATAAGTAGGAATAAAGACAACATTAATGGATTACAAAATCAGAGGAAATAAATGGATAAGAATAAACTTTGTCAAGCTCTTCAGTCTCCAAGCATTCCGCTCCTTTCAAGCTTTCCGATCCGTGTAGCTCACTGCTCTTGTTGCTCCAAAGAAATCCCAGACTTCTCCCTAATCTACCTAATCTATATGTACAAACATTACCTATGAGATAGAGAAAGAAATTACAAAAGATGAAAGAAAACTATTCCCAGAGGGGGAAATAACCGATTGATAATTACAGAGGCTTCCTTGTGCATATATATATATATATATATATATATATATATATATATATATATATATATTAGTCCTCCTTTTCCAGTTAGGTCAAAATCAGGTATTTACTATCTGGACACCGGAGGTCGCGCTGCGGCGCGGGTAATAGAGCATGGAATGACGCTGCAGCGCCACGTCATCAACAAAACACCGTAGCTCGCGCTGCAGCGCGAGTTCATGAAGGAACTGTGGCACTGCAGCGCTAAGATGACTTCAACCTGGACAAGGGGGTGGCGCTGCGACGCCAGCTTAAAGCTTGGCTTTGGCATTGCGGCGCAAGTGTATGAAAAATGATCGTTTTGCCCTTGAAAGCTAGAAAAGACCTATTAGGCCCTGCAATACATCGGTTAAGCAAAATAATGCTATAATCATATAAAAACAACGAAGATCAAGCAACTATTTAAGCAATAAAGGATCCGATTCGCTGGTATAAATCTCACTCATCAAATACCCCAAAACAGATATGAGTAAGGGTTCATTCAATTTCAAGCATAAAACTGTATTCAATCCATTCTATGTGTGTGTGTGGAGACCAACCATCCTAACTAATCATAGCTAGAATAAGTTCGCACAATTGATTGTTAATACCAATACGCACACTCCGTAACTTAAACATTCAACAAGCATTAAGAAAAAGACGCAAGTGCAGGAAATGATCAAAAGGCTCTAGCATGAAGACAGTAAAATCTGACTCGGACAGTCCTTAATTATCTTAGGCTATTCAGAGCTACCCATTAATGAGCTTTTGATCAATGACTCCCAAGCCAGATGACTTTAGGGCACTAGGTGTAGAACACCCCTATGAATCTAATAACTCAAGCAGCAAAGGTCACGTAATCAACATAAGCCAAATGAGATTTTACGACATTCGAAGATTATTCGATGAGTGCATTTTATGCTCCATCTCAACATCGGTCATGCATTTATGGGCGAGTGCGTTTCACGCTCCATCTCGACCCACCGCAAGACTTTCGATATTTATTCTTTTCTTTATTATTATTTTTTTTATATGCAACTAGAATCCAAAATCCAAAACTGCATATGCGTCTAAGTCTTTTATTACCTTGTAAAAATGAAAGTTTATAAGAGTAAACATACTCTAAAAGCAATAAACACGCGAACTAAATTCAAAAATAACTAGTTAACACAGTTGGTCGGTGCTTGCTAAGAAGGACGGATCAATAACAGTCTCAACTTATCAACTAAACAAACCCCTAGTTTACACATGCTTGATCCGACTCTAAGAGCTAGACATAATCACTTGGCGCTTTCCATTAGCCACAATCAAAAATTAATGATATATATAAAACCCTTGCATAATAACAGTTCAAAATAGGGTAATAACGCCATTAGCATGGCACAAGCATTCAAATCAGTATAAGCCCCAAAAAGATGGCTATAAACCAAACAAACATTCTGATAATAATCAAATCATCCATAATTAATAACAAAAACTGTTCATGGCATCCATCCATAATAAAACCAAAACATAATACCAATAGCTAATAAAGCCCAAAATGATGTCCAAAGCACAGTTCATACATGACTGCACTACAATACTGAAAAAAACATAAGCAAAATACTAAGATGGCAACCTATCATGGCAGTAGATGTGATAACCTGGGATTTCGAATAATCAAAATTTTACGAATAATTTTTTTTATTTAATATTGACATTAACTGTTGATATTGTACTGAGTATCTGTGATTTGAGTTTCGAGAAGAGATCAATTTATGTATTGACTGGTAAATTAGAGTAGAGTTGTGCTTAACAGCTTTAGAAACCCTAACCCTAATTTTTGGATAGGGATTCGATAGAAAATATAATTAAAACAATTATATTGATAAGAACGTGTTTGTACTGAAGAGAAATTTTGATCAATGATTGATCGGATAAAGTTTAAAATTTATAAACCCTAATAAGAGATTAAAAACCCTAATCTCATATTTAGAAAACCTAACGTACAGTTAGAAACCCTAATTAAAAGGCGAGAAACCCTAATTTTATATTCGAGAATCCTAAACCCTAATTAGGAGACCCTAATCCTAATTGATAAGCTTAATATGTTTATTAAACGTTAATATGATTAAGAAACCCTAATTTAGTTAGGAAACCCTAATTATAATTTAGAAATTTTAATTTTTCTAATTAAAACCCTAATTAGAAAATTCTAAAAAAGTAATGTTATAAAACCTAAGGGGTAGAACCTTAGGGTTAAACCCTAAGGGTTAAACCCTAAGGGTGTGACAAATTCCATATATGCCATTAAAAATATAATGCTAAAGACCAAAATGCCCTTTTTCATTTTCTTTAAATGGTAACTTGTAAAAATACCAATACCTTTAGTGGGTGACCAACTAAATTGACTTGGTGACCTAAAAACCCAGCAAAATCAGCCAGCTATCAGATCATGCAATGAATCTAAGAGATTATATAAGATTGAGAGAGAGAAAGTGTACCCATTTTTGCTTATTTTCTCTCAAAGCTCTCACCAACTCTCTCTCACACAAGACCTCCGAATTTAGCAGGTATATCAATCACTAAATCACCTCTAGAAACATCAAGTTCAGTTTAGGAGATCAAAGATCCAAGCTTATTCAAGAAAAGGTATAAAGGCCTAAACCTATTTTGATCTTACATGCTAAGAAAAATTTTGTGTTTGAGTGTTTATATATGTGTTAAAGGATGTTTTTAGTTAATCTATGTTGATCGATCATGGATCCATAGCATCAAAGTGCTTTAAAATTGAGTTTTTCCAAAACTGTCCAAGAACAAAATTTGTGGTCTGACAAGCTAATGTCAGGAGCCATAGATTCTTATTCGTTTATGTTTTTTAATGTTTTAAAGTTGTTATATGTAGCTTGTCATGTGGTCTTTACTCTGCAAGTGGAATCAATGTCATTTGATGTCTAGATTCTTAGTTATTAACGGTCAAAATCCGTTGACCAGGCCAAATCTGGGTAACCCAGAAAGACTAAACCAGTGTCTGACAACTATTTGAACGGCCCAGATCTGACATATTTAATGTCGTTTGATAGTGTTTTTGTAATTAGCTTGTAGCCTGTTATGTGTTCGTTAAATATATGGCTTTAGATCATGTAAACAATCAATATATAGAATGTAGCAAGTGGTCAAAGCAGCCTACTCGACCATGATAGCCGTTTTTTGGAATTTCCATAAAACAGATGAACAGCCCTCTGACAGGGTTTGACCGGGTCATATATTGTGATTCTGTTGTTAGTAAACTGATTTGTTGTAATGTAAAAGTTCATTGACACATGGACTGCATATTTGAGCTATTAGATCATATAAATCATGACCAAAACTCATAGATAATCGATCAAGAAAGTAGGTAGTCGAACTGCCTGGGTTTCTGGGAAAACCCAGAAACCGCCTGACAGCAACTTTGGAGACTTAGATCTCCTTGTTGTGATGTTATTTGACCAAAGTGATGGTTGGATATTGTAGTGTTACATTAATACTACAATATCAAAGTCTTAGATTTCCCAGAACAAGCTTGATCAAATATTTAAAGGTGGTCAAACATTACCCCTTGTACACTGAGATTGTCAGTGTTCTTGAATCAAGAACACCTAAGACGATAGATGTAAGACCCCGAATTTTATGAAATAAAAGTATTCAATTTTTCTTATAATTACTATTCAGTAAATGGTTAAATTGATAAAAGTTTAAAGTTATGAGTGAAATATGATTTTTTTCAAAATAAGCAAGTGGTTATAAAATAATCATTGTTGTCGGGGAATATTCGTTTGGTCGTGGAATATTCTTTTTGTCGGAGAATATTCGTACGACGGCGCAGCTATTTGTGGGCCCCATAACGAATAACTGTCGGGTGAAGGAAAACGACAAATTTGAGTTTTTACAAATAACGGCGTAGTTGTTACCGTTAACACTGTTGGAATACCCGGTGGTTAAAATACAGTAATACGCGTTATTGCACAGTAGCACACGGTATTGCACAGTATTTTTGAAATTATTGATTCTTACGTAAGAAGGCACTACTCAATAATTGTTACAGTAATTACTGTTCAATATTTTATTTTATTGATTCAATAATTGCTGCGTTGATATTTTATATTATTGTTGTTTCAATAATTGTTGCTGCACAGTATTTTCTATTATCAGATCAATAATTCATATTATTTGAATAATATTATTAGATAGCATTATTGGCAATGTCTAGAAAGTTCTGTCTAAGGAGAGGTTTGGTCATTTAATTGCGCGCTAGTAAGGAGAAATCCTTATTGGAAAGCCCCCTCTTTCCTGGGAACGGCCTGGTTGTCATAAATGTGATTCTATAATATTATTTGTGAATAATTAATTATTGATTCATATGATAAGGAAATATTTATTTTATGTGGATATAAATGAGGGATATATTTTTGTGGTTAAAAAATGAAGGAGTTAATGTTGAGATTTTTATCCGTATTTTTGTCGGAATGGAGGTATTAAAAATCAGGATTTTTGAGATATTTTGCAGGGGTTATAATTTTTAATCCGACCGTTGGATCGTGGTAATTTTTGGATATGTTATACATATATAAGTTGGGTATATGTCCACAAATTTTGAACCGTTAAAAATGAACGTATGATTTATTATGAATTTTACGAGATGACTGGTTCAGAAATTGTTGAATTTTCGGAGTTTATCATTTTGGTGGAAAATTCTAGAATTGGTGGGCTCCACTTGTGGTTGGTGAAAAAATGTGCTGAATTATATTTCAAATATGGTGGGTGGGAATAGTAGCAGGTAAAGCCATCAGGTTGCAGGTCAAACCTACCAAAATTTTCCTATAAATAGAGGGCTAAGTTAGAATTGAAAATCACACCAGAAACATAAGCTTTCTCTCTTTCTCTCTCTATATTATGAAGC
This sequence comes from Panax notoginseng, assembly GCA_016801055.1. Taxonomy (NCBI): domain Eukaryota; kingdom Viridiplantae; phylum Streptophyta; class Magnoliopsida; order Apiales; family Araliaceae; genus Panax; species Panax notoginseng. The sequence continues at coordinate 107,584,989 of CM029018.1, forward strand.
ATATTTTGTGAATTTTTAGATATTTGGTGAGTTGCTATTCATTAGTGCAAGTTTCCTTCAGCATCATATCCGATATCCAGTCAGAAGTACTGCTCTTTTGAGGTAAGGGATAGTAAGGGATTTTAAGGGTTGTTATGATTTTCAGTTTCGTAATTTTTCTGATCTTCAAAAATTATGGAAAAATTTGAAATGATATTTTGATGAGTTTTATTGATTGTGTCCAAAAATGGTGATTTTTGGATGTATAGATTAAGAGTTATGAATTTTACGGGAAAAGACTATTTTAAAAGTAACCGCTTATAATTCCTTGTGGTTAACTCCAAAATTGATGAAATTTTTATTGGGAGTACATGTGTATGATAGAAGTATACTCTGTAAATTTCAGAATTTTTGGACAAAAGTATAATTTTTGATAAATGTCTAAATATTCGGTGGTTTTGGCCATATGAAAAATAGTAAATGAGTTTTAAAAATTCTGAGAAAAATTTATGTTCAATATGGGACTATATTATGCTAAATCCCAGAAAAGAAATATTTTTGGAACTGATTTGATATTTTTCATAAAAATGGTCTAGTTATGAGTAAATGAATTAAATATGTTTTGTGAAGAAAGAAAATTGGAAAATAGGATTTTATGGCTTGAGAATCCTATATGAGGTATATGCAGATTTTTGATGAGGGTTTTGGTTATTGATGATGAAATCTTAAGAGTAGGCATTTTATGATGATTAAATGCATTATTTAGTAAAGTGTAAACAATTAAAATAAATTGTTTATAAGCTTAAGAAATATTATTCTTTCAATATCATTATACCGAAATATTGGTATGAATTTTATTGTAGAATTTCTACCTTTTTCATGTCGAGTTACTATTTATGAGTTACTATTCACGATTTACTATTCATGAGTTACGAATATTACTCTTGAGATTAAAACTATATGTTGATCATATTATTTTTATCATCATATATAACATTTTTATAACCCTGATGTTGAAATTCTCTTTCACTGGAGTGTAAAGATGGGTAGATTATTGGTATGATCATGACTAGGGTTCTCTTTGGCCTGTAGTGCAAAGTTGAATTGTGACTGGTATGATCACGACCATTGAATTTATAATTGAATATCTTAAGCTTAAGTGCAAAGGTGAATTGATCAACATGGTTATAATTATTGTTTATATAAATTCTGAAATGATTATATATTTCTTTGAGATATGAATATATTTGGCCTGTAGTGCAAATATGAATTGTTGATGAATATCTTTGGCATGTAGTGCAAAGATGGCCTGTTGATGAATATCTTTGGCCTGTAGTGCAAAGATGAACTGTTGTTGAATATCTTTGGCCCGTAGTGCAAAGATGGTTTGTTGATGAATATCTTTGGCCCGTAGTGCAAAGATGGATTTGTTAGTATGATTATAAATAGGAACTGTGATTTGGTATAACCATGATCTTTGATGTTTCAGGTAAAGACAGGTGATGAAAATATTCTTCGTCCTGGGTGCGAAGAAAAATTTATAGTCACAATTATGATTATGAGTTATTCATATGATTGTGGAAAGGAACTGTTGAGTGATGTTACATGGATAAAACATTGTTGGTGGATTTTTAACATGGAGAAGATAATAGACTTTATAGTCTATTTGACTCTTCTAATGGATTTCATGTTCCGCTGCAACTATGGTTGAAATTTTTATCATCTACCATATGTTCTAAATCTCTGATTTATTACTGATGAAGACTACTGATAATTTATTTATCTTTAGTCATGATATTCTTTACAGAGCTAGTTGTGCTCACCCTTTTGCTTCACAATTCCTTTCAGGTAATAAGAGTGTAGCTGGGTCGAGCGGGGGTAACAAGGGAATAGAACGGTGGTCATCATTTAGTAGTTATATTTGGTGAAGAAAATAGGATGAGGCGAACCCAACGTTGGAAGGGTGTTTTGTCACTATCATACAAGATGTCTAATGACATACAACCTCGTGTCATCATAAGACAGGGTTGTGCTCATCCACTTGCTGAGTATATCTATGGGCACTACCTATATAATCTTGGTGTTTGTTTGAAGTATAATTCTCAATTAGAGATAGTGGAGATAATGATAAGTCAAGAGAAGACTCACCATTGGGAAGAATATGATAGTAATCTTCTCGTTTTTCTTTGGGGTCTATTGGGTCAACCAAGGATAATTCTGTGGCCATATGATATCTATCATAACCTAGATGCGTGGCCTCCCATGTACGAAGGTTTCCTTGAGCACTTCCCAAAGATTTTAATTTCTAAAACAGTTTTTGACTATACCTTTATGTAAGGTGTCATTGTGAGGTGATGTCCACGATTGGAACATGAGTCACATTTGGTATATATTTGTATCCAAACTCACAGCATATGTGTTGTTGTATTTTGCACGACAATTGTTGTAATAAAGTTATAGTTGTTTTCTGTACCATGTATTTGGCGACTCAGAATAGGTTGGATGGAATGGATCTATTTTGGGGTCGTTACAATAGACAAGTGTCGCTATAGGCTTCAGCGACGGTTTCTATTAATTTTATTTTCCTAATTTCTGAAAAATACTTAAAAATAGAAAATAAATTATAAAAATTACAAAAATAGTTTTATAAATCATTTTAAATTCTGAGAAATAACATTTAATTATTTGGGACATTTTTCATTAATATTTATAATTATTTGAATATTAATGATATTTAATTTATTTAATTAGTGTACTAAATAAATTAGAAAAAAATGATTATAATATTATAAAAATTATTTTAAATAATAATAAAGTGTTTAAAAATATTTTGAATTATAAAATGTAACTTTTAATATTTTTAGAGAATTTTTATTAATAATTTAATATTAATGATATTAGATTTATTTAATTATTAAATTAAATAAATAAGTTAAAAATGATTTTATTGATTTAAAAATCTTTTTAAATAAGAATAAAGTGTTAGAAAATATTTTGAATTAAAAAATATAATTTACAATATTTTTGGAGAATTCTTATTAATAAATTAATATTAATGATATTAGATTTATTTAATTATTATATTAAATAAATGAATTAAAAATAATTTAATTAATTTAAAAATGAGAAAAATATTTTAAAAATATTTTAAGTTATAATTAATGACTTTTAATATTTTGATAATAATTTCATTAATATTTAAATATTAATGGTAATGGTTTAAAAATAATTTTAATTATTTTAAAAATCATTTAAGTACAATATTGATGATTTAAATATATTTTTAAGTTATTAATAATAACTTTAATATTTTGACAAGTATATCATTAATATTTTTATATTATTAAATATTAATGATGATAAGATTATTTGATAATTAAATAATTTAAAAATGATTCTGATGTTTGAAAAATTATTATAAATTATAATAATTGCTTATAAATTATTAAAAGCTTTCAAAAAATATTATTAGTGATAATTGACTTATCTAAATTAATACTGAAGCTTAGAAACCAAATTAAATTGACAATCAATGTGTTAATTGTCGGATAAGGTGACCAGAATACCGAGAATAGACCGAAGTCCAATTAGACTAAACTAGTTAGACTTGATAAGTGTTTATATAGGTTATAAACACTTATGTGACTATGTGGTAATGTATCCAGAAGAGAATTGACTATAAATTACAGTGTTATGTGTTATAAATTATTGTGCTAATTGTGAGATCGATATTATTGGTTATAGGTCTTTCGAAAGCAAATAAGTATATTGTGTAGATGTAAACAGCTGAAGAGACAAGTTTCCTAACTCAGTCTTGAGTTAATATTGTTTAAATATTATAGTGATTAATTATTGCTAATTATACCACGTCCAATAATTTATTATTGATTATTCGCAGTTAGTGCATGTTTAATAATTCAAATTAAATTACTGATTCGTAAAATATACATTTATAGAATAACTGTTGTTGGATATTCATATCCGTTGAAGCTAATATTGACAGTACAGATAATTCCTGTTTATTGTCAAATTATGTTGAGAAATGTCTTAGCTAATTATTCTGGCTAGACGAACATTTGTTAGAACTTGATAGATTCGAGAAGAGAATTCAATTGTTATTGACAGATCGATGCCAATTATTTCGGCTAGATCGATAAGTAAATAAAAATTCAAATCATTGAATTTCGTTGTTAAATCAAATCTTGATTCTGAGATTGAGAAGAACAACTTTTTATATAAAGGAAACATTTTTAGTCGTATATTTGATAATTGCGCGCGACTTAAGTATTATGCATAATATAGGGTACAAGGAGTTGGCTGGCTCTAAGTACTTACAGAGGGGTATGATTTAATCTTTATGGTTATCTGATACACATGCGTATATGTCAAAGTAAAACTTTGATATATACCCGAGAAGAGAAGTTCAAGATCCAATGGATCACTCAGCATAAATATGAAAAACATTCCACTTTGTTATTGCGTAGAATTGATTCTTGATTATTCATTAGAATATCGTAGAAACTTTGAAAGCGTTGTACTCTTTCATTATCAAATTATTGTGTTGCATAGAAGGCGAGAAGACTTGTTATTGATTCTTATACATTTATCGTATGACTTAACTTGTGGGGCAAACTTATTGCTCACCCTTGCTATATATAAAACTTTTTAGCTAGGAACGAAGTGGCAGAAGGTGCAGTGAAGAATAAAGGAAAAGGCATCGTGATAAATTAGTTATGATTAGCATATTTATTATGTTATTTTGTAAACCCTTTTTGTATATCTAAAGGGTATGTTTGTAATGTTAAGGTTAGCGGACCTGGGACTAATGTATTAACAACATATATTAATGTCATATGTATTACTATTTCTATATGAATGGGTAGTTAGATGGTATTATATTGTGGATCGTGAACACCAAACTCGGGGGTCAGGTAACCCGGATTTGGGGGCGTCACAGGTTGGTATCAAAGCTGTAGGTTATAAACCTTAAGTGGGGTGGGGGAAAACCCTAGGATTATAACCATACGCGAGATAGAGAAAACTCATTTAGAGTTTTAAGTGAAGGATTGCCGAAGTGCATCAATAATGAGATATGTGGACACGTAGTGTAAGAAGTTTGTACTAAGGAGGTACTAATCAAGTTTTTTAACTGATTGTAGGATGTCTAGAGAGGATGAAATGAGTGAAGAGATGCTATCAGCTGTATTACTAAGACCAGTAGCCGAGGTGCCAACACAAAGTGAGTCAGTTGAAAAGATGGGAAAAAATGAACCCATGGTGAATATGGGGAGTGATCATGACGATTATCCCGAGATGTATCTGAGTGGTGATGAGGAGACGGAGTCCGAAGAAGATAAGGTGGAGAAAGAGAATAAGACTAAAGTTAAAGAACAAGATCAACTATCGACAGAAGTTCAAGAACTCTGGAGTAAAGTATTTCTCTTGGAGGAGTTGTGGAAGACAGAACGAGCGTTACGCGAAATGACTGAAGAATGGAACGAGCTCAAGGCGCAGGTGGAAAGGATGAAGACTGAAGGTGGTGGATCGTCTAAAGGAACAATCAAGCAGCAGAAAGACAAGAAAAAGAGGATGAGGGACAACGACAGCCCTAATTCTGAAAAGTTAAACTCGAAGAAGAAGCAATCCTATAGCAAGTGTGGAAAGACTCACGCGGGAGGATGTATGATGCGAAAGAACGTGTGCTTCAACTGTAAGCAGGAAGGACATATTTCTCTACATTGTCCTAAGCCAAATATGAGGAACTGTTTCTCATGTGGTAGAACGGGTCTCGGATTCAACAAGTGTCCCAACAAGAAGAAGACTGGTGAAGGGAGTGGATGGTAGATAGCTTAAGTTTGAGCGTTAGTATCTTTTGGTAGAAGATTATGATATTAAGTGTTGTAATATCGAAAACGATGTGTGAACATATGTAAATATAAATATATTTGTATGAATGAAATCTTTATTTTCTATATTAATATAAGATTAAAATTAATTTGTGTGTTCTTAAAACTCATACTTATGGTAAGTTAATGACTCATAATTATATGAAATATTTTGAACCCCTCAGCGAATGGACGCCAAATGTCTGACTAGGATAAGTTCATACACTCATATAATTGTGGCAAGTTCCTGAACTCATAAATGTGGTAAGTTTGATAAACTGGAATAACTATGTGTGAATCGAGAATTGCAACTTTTTGTGTAAAGTTGTGTTGTTAATCCTGATATGATTTAAAAAGGGATAGTAATATGTGTTAAGTACTAAATGTGCTATGAACTATTTGAATAAATATTCGTTTATATACGATAATTATGTGCTGAATTCTTATTGTGTTAAGAATTTGTGTAGAGAAAGATAATTAATGTAAGATTTTTATTTAAATCAGATCATGCCGCCTAGACGACAGAATCGAAATCAAAGGGAAGAGCAATCGGTGAATAATGAAGGAGATCAAGCTGACCCAATACAAAACTTTGAAAATATGATAGCCGAAGCTATGGGGAATAGAGCTCCAGTAGGAAGAGGAAGAGTGAGAGAACAGCCAGCTGATATATTGGCTAATTTCAAGGACTTTAAAGCGGTAGGACCGCCAGAATTCAAGGGAACCATTGGTCCGATTGAAGTCCAAACTTGGGTGAAAGAGATGGAGAAAGCATTCATCATTGCGCGTGTGGCAAAAGAGCAAAAGACAGCTTTTGCAACGTATCTAATGAAGGGGGAAGCCAATTACTGGTGGGAAACTAATCAAGCGAGAGCGGGTACAGCTGTGGTAACTTGGACAAGATTTAAGGAGTTGTTCTTTGAGAACTACTTTTTGTCGAGTATGCAATCCAGGATGGAAGTCAAATTTTTAGAACTGAAGCAGGAGAACATGTCGGTATCTGAGTATGCTGCCAAAATTCAACGAGTTAGCGAGATTTACACCTCATCAGGTGGACACAGAGGCGAGAAAAGTGAGAAGATTTGAGAATGGACTGAAGCCGGGGATATTCAATAAGGTAGCAGTATTGCAGATTAATACGTTCACGGCTTTGATGTAAAAAGCGTTAATTGCTGAAGGAGGGAGCGAAGCTGCACCTCGATTTCATCAGGAGAAAAAGAAGAAGACAAATGATGGTGGAAGTAGTGGTGGTAGTAACCCGAATAAGAGGAAGTGGAGTGAGAATACCCAGTCGGGTAATAAGACAGAAGATAATAGGAAAGGAAGGGAGCCATGTTCGACTTGTGGGAAGAACCATGTTGGAGTTTGCGTGAAGAAGAAGGGAGTCTATTACAACTGCGGGCAAGAGGGGCACATGTCGCCCAATTGTCCCAATTCGAAGAAGATACAAGGTTGCTTTACGTGCGGATCAACTGATTATATGGTTAGGAACTGTCCAAAGAGGAATGTGGCGAAAGAAAGTGGCAACAAGGGACCCAGTAGTGGAACCTTGGCGATTCAAGGCCCTGCTCAGCCAGGAAGACCATCCGCCCATACATTCAACATGACGGCGCAGGATACGGTGGCTACCCAGGAGGTGGTAGCAGGTAACAATTTCGTTTAGAATTTAAATTACGTGAGTAATGTGAGTCAGATATTTTTGTGAGTTGTTTTCTTTTATAGATTCAAGCCACATGTTAGAATTTGAAACACAAAATTAATATTGTGTTGATAAAAGTGAATTGATGATACAACTTTAAAAGATTGTAGAGAATAAGAAAGCGGTGATTCCGAGGACGGAATCCTTTTAAGGAGGGGTGAATGTGATAACTCAGGATTTCGAATAATCAAAATTTTACGAATAAATTTTTTTTATTTAATATTGACATTGACTGTTAATATTATACTGAGTATCTGTGATACAAGTTTCGAGAAGAGGTTAATTTATGTATTGATTGGTAAATTAGAGTAGAGTTGTGCTTAACAGCTTTAGAAATCCTAACCCTAATTTCTGGATAGGGATTCGATAGAAAATATAATTAAAATAATTTTATTGATAAGAACGTGTGTGTACTGAAGAGAAATTTTGATCAATGATTGATCGGATAAGGTTTAAAATTTATAAACCCTAATAAGAGATTAGAAACCCTAATCTCAGATTTAAAAAACCTAACGTACAGTTAGAAACCCTAATTGAAAGCTGGGAAATCCTAATTTCATATTTGAGAATCCTAAACCATAATTAGGAAACCCTAATCCTAATTGGTAAGCTAAATGTGTTTATTAAACGTTAATATGATTAGGAAACCCTAATTGTAATTTAGAAATTTTAATTTTTCTAATTAAAACCCTAATTAGAAAATCCTAGAAAATTAATGTTGTAAAACTTGAGGGTTAAAACCTTAGGGTTAAACCCTAAGGGTGTGACAAATTCCATGTATGTCATTAAAAATATAATGTTAAAGACCAAAATGCCCTTTTTCATTTTCTTTAAATGGTAAGTTGTAAAAATACCAATACCTTTAGTGGGTGACCAACTAAATTGACTTGGTGACCTAAAAATCCAGCAAAATCAGCCAGCTATCAGATCATACAATGAATCTAAGAGATTATATAAGATTGAGAGAGAGAAAGTGTACCCATTTTTGCTTATTTTCTCTCAAAGCTCTCACCAACTCTCTCTCACACAAGAACTCCGAATTTAGCAAGTATATCAGTCACTAAATCACCTCTAGAAACATCAAGTTCAGTTTAGGAGATCAAAGATCCAAGCTTATTCAAGAAAAGGTATAAAGGCCCAAACCTATTTTGATCTTACATGCTAAGAAAAATTTTATGTTTGAGTGTTTATATATGTGTTAAAGGATGTTTTTAGTTGATCTATGTTGGTCCATCATGGATCCATAGCATCAAAGTGCTTTAAAATTGAGTTTTTCCAAAACTGTCCAAGAACAAAATTTGTGGTCTGACAAGCTAATGTCAGGAGCCACAAATTCTTGTTCGTTTATGTTTTTTGATGTTTTATAGTTGTTATATGTAGCTTGTCATGTGGTCTTTACTCTGCAAGTGGAATCAGTGTCGTTTGATGTCTAGATTCTTAGTTATTAAAGGTCAAAACCCGTTAACCGGGCATGACGGGGCCAAATCTGGGTAACCCAGAAAGGCTAAACCAGTGTTTGACAATTATTTGAACGGCCCAAATCTGACATATTTAATGTCGTTTGATAGTGTTTTGGTAATCAACTTGTAGCCTGTTATGTGTTCGTTAAATATATGGCTTTAGACCATGTAAACAATCAATATATAGAATGTAGCAAGTGGTCAAAGTAGCCTACTCGACCACGATAGCCGTTTTCTGGAATTTCCAAAAAACCGGATGAACAGCCCTCTGACAGGGTTTGACCGGGTCATATATTGTGATTCTGTTGTTAGTAAACTGATTTGTTGTAATGTAAATTTTCATTAACACATGGACTGCATATTTGAGCCATTAGATCATATAAATCATGACCAGAACTCATAGATAATCGAGTAAGAAAGTAGATAATCGAACTGTCTGGGTTTCTGGAAAACCCAGAAACCGCCTGACATCAACTTTGGAGACTTAGATCTCCTTGTTCTGATATTATTTGACCAAAGTGATGGTTGGATGTTGTAGTGTTACATTAATACTACAATATCAAAGTCTTAGATTTCCCAGAACAAGCTTGATCAGAGATTTAAAGGTAGTCAAACATGACCCCTTGTACACTGAGATTGTCAGTGTTCTTGAACCAAGAACACCTAAGACGACAGACAAGTGTCGCTATAGGCTTCAGCAACGGTTTCTATTAATTTTATTTTCCTAATTTTCGGAATATACTTAAAAATAGAAAATAAATTATAAAAATTACAAAAATGGTTTTATAAATCATTTTAAATTCTGAAAAATAACTTTTAATTATTTGGGACATTTTTCATTAATATTTATAATTATTTAAATATTAATGATATTTAATTAGTGTATTAAAAAAATTAGAGAAAAATGACTTCAATATTATAAAAATCATTTTAAATAATAATAAAGTGTTTAAAAATTCTTTGACTTATAAAATGTAACTTTTAATATTTTTAGAGAATTTTTATTAATAATTTAATATTAATGATATTAGATTTATTTAATTATTAAATTAAATAAATAAGTTAAAAATAATTTTATTGATTTAAAAATCATTTTAAATAAGAATAAAGTGTTAGAAAATATTTTGAATTATTAAATATAATTTTCAATATTTTTGGAGAATTCTCATTAATAAATTAATATTAATGATATTAGATTTATTTAATTATTATTTTAAATAAATAAATTAAAAATGATTTTATTGATTTAAAAATGAGAAAAATATTTTAAAAATATTTTAAGTTATAATTAATGACTTTTAATATTTTTATAATAATTTCATTAATATTTAAATATTAATGGTAATGGTTTAAAAATGATTTTAATTATTTTAAAAATTATTTAAGTAGAATATTGATGATTTAAAAATATTTTTATGTTATTAATAATAACTTTAATATTTTGACAAATATATCATTAATATTTTTATATTATTAAATATTAATGATGATAAGATTATTTGATAATTAAATTATTTAAAAATGATGCCGATGTTTGAAAAATTATTACTCCCTCTGTCCCAAATTATCTGCTGTTTTAGCAAAAAAAATTTGTCCCACAATAACTGCTTTTTCAATATTTCAATGTATTTTTTTTATTTATTTTTCAAGTTTGCCCCTTTACCTAATTATTGATAGTCATTACTCCCATCCTCTCTCCACACATATATATGCACTCAGACTTTCTCTCTTTACATACTATTTGTCTATTTAATACACTCATACTTTCTCTCTCTTCCTCTCTCCACACATATATACACTCATACTTTCTCTCTCTTTAGACTATTTGTCTATACTCATACTTTCTCTCTCTTCCTCTTTCTACATACTATTTCATGCACTCTTTTTTAAACACATTTTTCATATTTCCACTAATAAGGGTATTTTAGTATTTTTATCACACATATTGGTATCTGTGTGGAACTCTAGAACAGCAGATAATTTGGGACGGAGGGAGTATAAATTATAATAATTGCTTATAAATTATTAAAAGCTTCCGAAAAATATTATTAATGATAATTGACTTATCTAAATTAATATTGAAGCTTAGAAACTAAATTAAATTGACAATCAATGTGTTAATTGTCGGAGAAGGTGACCAGAACACCGACAATAGACCGAAGTCCAATTAGACTAAACTAGTTAGACTTGATAAGTGTTTATATATGTTATAAACACTGATGTGAATATGTGGTAATGTGTCTAGGAGAGAATTGACTGTAAATTACAGTGTTATGTATTATAAACTATTGTGCTAATTGTGAGACCGATATTATTAGTTATAGGTCTTTCGAAAGCAGATAAGCATATTGTGTAGATGTAAACAGCGGAAGAGGCAAGTTTCCTAACTCAACCTTGAGTTAATATTGTTTAAATATTATAGTGGTTAATTATTACTAATTATACCACGTCCAAGAATTTATTGTTGATTATTCGCAGTTAGTGCATGTTTAATAATTCAAATTCAAATTGAATTACTGATTCGTAAAATATACATTCGTAGAATAACTGTTGTTGGACATTCATATCCGTAGAAGCTAATATTGGCAGTACAGATAATTCATGTTTATTGTCAAATTATGTTGAGAAATGTCTCAGCTAATTATTATGGCTAGACGAACATTTGTTAGAACTTGATAGATTCGAGAAGAGAATTCAATTGTTGTTGATAGATCGATACCAATTATTTTGGCTAGATCGATAAGTAAATAGAAATTGAAATCATTGAATTTCTTTGTTAAATCAAATCTTGATTCTGAGACTGAGAAGAACAACATTTTATAAAAAGGGAACATTTTTAGTCGTATATTCGACCATTGCGCGCGACTTAAGTATTATGCATAATATAGTGTACAAGGAGTTGGCCGTCTCTAAGTACTTGCAAAGGGGTATGATTTAATCTTTATGGTTCTCTGATACACCTGCGTATATGTCAAAGTAAAACTTTGATATATACCCGAGAAGAGAAGTTCAAGATCCAATGGATCACTCAGCATAAATCTGGAAAATATTCCACTTTGTTATTGCGTAAAATTGATTCTTGATTATTCATTAGAATATCGTATAAACTTTAAAAGCGTTGTACTCTTTCATTATCAAATTATTGTGTTGCATAGAAGGCGAGAAGACTTGTTATTGATTCTTATACATTTATCGTACGACTTAACTTGTAGGGAAAACTTGTTGCTCACCCTTGCTATATATAAAAAACTTTTCAGCTAGGAACGAAGTGGCAGATGGTGCAGTAAAGAATAAAGGAAAAGGCATCATGATAAATTAGTTATGATTAGCATATTTATTATGTTGTTTTGTAAACCCTTTTTGTATATCTAAAGGGTATTTTGTAATGTTCAGGTTAGCAAACCTGGGACTAATGTATTAACAACATATGTTAATGTGATATGTATTACTATTTCTATATGAATGGGTAGTTAGATGGTATTATATTGTGGATCGTGAATACCAAACTCGGGGGTCAGGTAACCCGGATTTGGGGGCGTCATAGTAGACAAAATAAAATAGATAACCTCTAATACCCCCAAACTTAAGATGATCAATGCCCTCATTGCTAAGCATGTATCAATCAATACAAGAGGACTTCCCTGAAGTTTGGTCACTCGGTAGCAGCATCATCCTCGTCAAATTCGGCGGGCGGTGATGGTGGATGATATGGTGGGAAAATAGGAGGCTCTAGGAACTGGAATGGCGTGAACTTAGCATCCTCGCCACTATACACAGTGTAGATGCTCTGCATCGTGTTAACTAGCTTAGCCTGATACTGCATCATGATGTCCTATCGTTGGGCAACCGCTGCTATGTGCCTCTGTTGGCTTTGAGCATCGGCGTCTTTTTTCTGTGTAGAAGGGTCAGGGATGCCATGATCTCTACCAACAGTCCTTGTGAAGCTGAGCCTGTGTCTGGTGGCTGCGAGTGTATGGCCTCTGCTATAGGAGGTGGCTCAATAGGTGTCCCGTATCCTTCGCCTCTGACATGTGAAGCTACCCCGTCCCATACACTGAAGCGTGAGATGATCTGATGGTCGATGACTGACATGGGTAGCAAAGCTATCTCTTCTAGCCCCCAATGGATACCTGCCCTTTTGCACAGCAGGGTGATCAAGGATGGATGTGGAAGTCCCGCAGAGGTGGTGCTCTTGATCGCCTTCAGGATAGACTCATGAATGAGAACTCCTATATCCACGTTCAAACCCGTGACAATGGCGAATAAAAGGATTGCTCTATCCTTAGTCACGTCGCTAAGATGACGAGTCAAGATCATGTCGGCACATATAAAACTGAACCAAGCCTTCCCATAGTGACTGAGTGAAGCATGCGGGAAACTGGTTCTCTCACCCGTCATGTAATTTGTTTTCCATGTTGTCCCAGGCTTGCAGAGCCTCCTCACAATATCATCCAGGTCATAGCTGTGAAGTCCTGGCTCCATATGGTACCTGCCCTCATAGTTAGGCGTCGCGAATAGTGCATTGATGGCCTGACTTCCAAACGCCACTGTTCACCCCTTGACTTGAACAACAGCAGGACATTCAGGACTGGCGTTTGCATAGAACTCGCGGACCACAGACACGATGGCCGACTCGGGTGGTTTTATGAAGTGCACCCACTGGCGTCCCAGGATCATGGCCGCCAGCTTGACATCCTTTGTTTTATCAGGCTGCAACCCCCGTTCAAGAATCAAGTTCCGTTGGGCAAAAGAGTTCTTATACCGTTTTCATGCCTCTTCGTTGACAAATTTGGCGTTGTCCCAAGCCTGTGGTGTTGCAAACGAGGAACTGCCGACGCTTAGTTGTTACCTTTTTGTAGCCTTGTTAGAACTCAATTCCAAACTCCCCTAAACTTAGGCTAGAATATCCCCAACAAATTTCAATGCCAAAACAGCCTAAACAATCAAATTGTTCTCTCAAGTAATTTATCAAGCACTTGGCGTGCGCTCTGAAAACCCAACTAGACAACCCTTTGCTTGCTAGCTATCTATCCATATTTCTGTCAGTGGAAATCACCCAAATATCAAAATCAAACAAAACTGTATATAAATGACTAAAATCCCCAAATACCTTAAGTGGGAAGTCCTAGTTTGATTCTGATCTGCTATTGGATGCACAACTGACTTGGGGTCCCCTTGTGGTCGATCGAAGGCTATGGGTCTAGTGTGATTTGAGATGCAATTCGATCATGGCTAGGTCTTGTGGGAGTTAGGCGATTATTGGGCTGCTTGGGTTGCCAAGATATGTCGAGAGAAAAGGGAAGAGTGTGCAAAACTGTTGGCTTTGGTTTATTTTTAAAAACAAAATCTCGCTTGTGGCGCTGAGACGTGGCCTGCCCTTCTTTGATTGGCGATGAGGTGCGAGTTAACAGTAGTTTACGCTCACTTGTAGCGCTACAGTGCGAGACATAGGCTAGTTGATGACTCTGCAGCGCGAGAGTGCAGTGGGTTGGGCCTTATGGTGGCCCTGCGGTGCAAGATCTCCTTAGTTACTTGGCGCTGCAGCGCGAGGTTGTGAATTGGGATAGTGAGTACGGCACTGCAGCGCGAGTTCCAGTGTATATGATGGTGCTGCAGTGCCAGCCTTTTATCTGAGTTTTTTCCTGCACAAACTAAGCCATGTATTAGCATATTAATAAATACATATACTTATAATAACCCACATGATAACTAGCTTAACTATACTACTATATATACATTAACAACACAAAAGAAAAACATGTTGTCTGCATTCTATAGCCACAAAAACATGCATATGAGATACGACATTGCAGTATAATTAAACTAGTAGCAATGTTAATACACTTAAAGAGAAAAGACACAATATAAACTAGACATAAGTAAAGAAAAATAGAGAAAATTGATACTGAGATGGGGTTGCCTCCCCACCAAGCGCTTGTTTTAAAGTTATTGGCTTGACTATTCTGATGCCATTCAATCTGGCTCATAAGCGAAAATGACCATTTCATGTCGCCTATTTGTCAATTCCTTTAAATTTTTGGCAGACATAGATGATTGACCATCCTGTTTGTCTTCACCCATCGGCACGAAGAATCTTTCACCACTGGAATTACGCACTAATTTGCCTTTTTCATCAATCTGAAAGCGTTCTTTGTGCGCTAGTGGGCCCTCTAGGGTTTCCACAATCGTGAACGTGGTTTCCAACTTTTCATTGGTCTTGACAGTACAACCACTGTTGATCCTCTCTTCTCCTACTTCAGACTCCACAGTTTGGGCAATTTGCACCTTGACATCTCCCTCAACAACTTTGTGAGACTCATCGCCTTCTCCTTACGTATCCACCGTGCAATGCTCTACTGCTTCATCGTTGAGATCAATTATGACCGGTAGATTGCCTTGCGGTGGATTTGTGATGGCATTGATGAGGTGGCCTAATTGAGTTTCGAGGCTCTTCAATGAGGTGTCTTGGTTCGCCATTCGAACCTCATTTCTCTCGATAAAGTTGGTGAGGAGCTCTTCAAGCCTTTTCTCTTCCTCTCATGTTGAGTATTCAGAAAAACTCTCATTGGGTTGAGATGCCACCTTATATTGCGACGGAGACTTGATTTCAAATTAATTCGGATAGGAGGAATTCAGATCATGATATTGCTCTTGATTGTAGTCCCAAAAGTTTGGATAACCCTGGCAGTTTGGATGATCGTAACTCGGTTCAATGTCAACTCATTTCTGACAGTAGGCAGTCTGAGTGGACTGACACTCAAGATTATCAGAAAACCTCAAGAGATTTGTAATTTGAACTTGCAATTGCTCGAGTCCTTCTTCCGAGCTTGGTTGTGCCGTCCTCTCATAAGGCTATTGATAACAATGATCGTCTATAAAATATAAACTTAAAAACAAAACGGAAGATCAAACAAATAAAAGAAATATATATATATATATATATATATATATATATATATATATATATATATATATATATATATATATATATATACACGTTCAAATTAAGACTAAATTGATTGAAATCAATATTGGACAATATTAGAATAATAGTTCCCCGGCAACGGCGCAAAAAACTTGTTGGTCAAAAAACTGATCACTAAACACGCACAAGTATACGCGGTCTAACAAGTAATACAGTGATAAGGAAAGTGTCGTACCCACGAGGAATTATCACTAATATTTATCAAATACCGACTTTGTATCTTTGAAGTCTTATTTGAACTGCAGACTAATAGGAGTATGATTAATCTAGTTATATCTAACTATCGAAGCAAGTAAATGGATAACGAATGGTATCGAAGGTACTACAAGCTAAGCTCATAACTTCACCCCACACAAGCATTCTGTCAAACACCTGGTGTGCTATGCTTCATTAAACTTCCTACCCTTCTCTCTCTGGTCTTAATGGTCACGACAGTTTGTCGACCGAGAACACACAAGTGCTCATACACCTTTGTTGAGGTATGCATAAACATATCCTCTCTAGATCCACCCGATAACTTATGCAGTCGAAACAAATTGACAACCCATAATCATATATATATTTAGGTGTAAATCTACAATCCTTCTTTCAATATCATATAGATTACCAAAATCATCACTAATGTCTTAGCGAGAATCATTAAGCATGAATATATTAAAACAAACCATATGGTGCCAACCAAAGAGATAAGACATTCAATTCAAATTAACAAAGGGTTCCATTATAACCTTAGAGCTAATACTTAGTTCATAGCTCCTGAACAAAATATAAGTAGCAATAAAGACAACATTAATGGATTACAAAATCAGAGGAAATAAATGGATAAGAATAAACTCCGTCAAGCTCTTCAGTCTCTAAGCATTCTGCTCCTTTCAAGCTTTCCGATCCGTGTAGCTCACTGCTCTTGTTGCTCCAAAGAAATCCCAGACTTCTCCCTAATCTACCTAATCTATATGTACAAACATTACCTATGAGATAGAGAAAGAAATTACAAAAGATGAAAGAAAACTATTCCCAGAGGGGGAAATAACCGATTGATAATTACAGAGGCTTCCTTGCATATATATATATATATATATATATATATATATATATATATATATATCAGTCCTCCTTCTCCAGCTAGGTCAAAACCAAGTCTTTACTATCTGGACACCGGAGGTCGTGCTGCAACGCGGGTAATAGGGTATGGAATAGCGTTGCAGCGCTACGTCATCAACAAAAACACCGGAGCTCGCGCTGCAGCGCGAGTTCATGAAGGAACTGTGGCGCTGCAGCGCCAGGATGACGTCATCCTGGACAAGGGGGTGGCGCTGCGGCTCGACCTTAAAGCTTGGCTTTGGCGTTGCGGCGCGAGTGTATGAAAAATGACTATTTTGCCACTGAAAGCTAGAAAAGACCTATTAGGCCCTGCAAAACATCGGTTAAGCAAAATAATACTATAATCATATAAAAACAACAAAGATCAAGCAACTATTTAAGCAATAAAGGATCCGATTTGTGGGTATAAATCCCACTCATCAAGAATCCAGTCAGGCTAGGGAGGAGGGACCTAAGATACCTAAAGAGGAGGAGCCTCGTGATATTCAGGTGGTCTGGGAACAACTACTGCCAAGGGAGTTGTCTCCATTGCTCACAGTGGTTGAGCAAGAGGACTTACCTGATGAGGAGGATGTGGTAGAGACGGAGGAGGAAGACCCCGTTGAGTTACCACAGATGGATGAGGATGAGGAGGAAGAAGAATTTCCACCAAACTCTATAGTAGCTCATATGTACGACGAAGAATACGACCGTAATATTGAGCTTCAGGATAAAATCGAGGAATTAGACGAGATAGTAGCTGAACGTCAGACTTTGGTGGCACAGAAGGACGATGAGATTCGAGATCTAGACGAACGTCTAAGTAATGTCGAATGGAAGCTGATTCATACTGAAGGAAAGAACGAGCAGTTGACAGAAGAGATCCGGGAGCTGAAGAACAAATTGAAAGAAAAATCCACCAAGAGAGCAAGAGTCAAAGACGCGTACGAGGAAGCTTCTCAGCGTGCAGGAGTAGCAGAGAGAGAAGTACAAGCAAAGAAGATCAAGATGGAGGAGATGAAAGGCGTTTTCAACACCGTGATAAATCGCGCTCAAGACCGAGTCATGTATTATTCGATTCAGTTCGAGACGCTGCCATGGTATATGTTAGATCATCGAACAATGATCCGTATTATGGAAGAGGAACGTCATAAGGCTATGCAGCATTTTAGTAGGTCGTCGTAAGAAATGTAACTGTTATGTGATTAATTAATAAATAAGATGTAAATCCCAAGTATTATGTAACCAATGGGATATGATGATGATGTTATCCTAAAACTTTTTGTAGTTCAGGAAGTTGGTGTAGATAGCAGGGATGCTATCATTATTATGTTTTAAAAAGATTATGAATGAATAAAAGTTATTATTTATTCAAGATATTGTGTGTTACGTGATGATTTTTATGATGTGCAAGTTAAGTAGAAAATACTTAATAAAGATTGAGTAAGAATCTAATGAGTGTATTTTAACATAAAATGCCTCCAAGACGTCAACCATGACAAAGAACCCCTGAGGGATTTACCAATAACAACAACGATGATGTTAACCCAGTTCAGCAATTGGTGACACTACTGACGGGAGAGCTGCATAATTAACTGCAGAACCAAGCTGCGACTTTTAAGGATTTTAAGGCGGTGGGACCACCAGAATTTTGTGGAACCATGAATCCAGTTGAGGCACAGACTTGGATCTTGGAATTAGAAAAAGTATTCGATGTTGCTAGAGTAGGTGAGAATAAAAAGACTACTTTTGCAATATTCATGTTGAAAACAGAGGCTAGTTATTGGTGGCAAGCCAATAAAATAAGAGGAGGTCAAGGAGTGATGACTTGGGAAAGGTTCAAGGAAATATTTTTTGAGACCTATTTCCCGGAAAGTTCAAAGAATCAGATGGAAGTGCAATTTTTAGAGCTAAAGCAGGGCACAATGACGGTGTCGGAGTATGCGGTAAAGTTCAATGAGTTGGCAAGGTTTTCGCCATATCAAGTCAAAACAGATGAGCACAAGGCTAGGAGGTTTGAACAGGGATTAAAGCCCTGGTTGTACAGCAGAGTCTCCATATTTCAGTTGAAGACGTTTGTAGCGGTGCTTGAAAAGGTGATTATCGCTGAGGGTGGAGGCGAGGCTGTGACAAAGTACAATCACGAACAAAGAAAGAAGAGTGAGGGTGAGGTTAAGAATGGTGGTAGTAGTGGTGGAAATGGTAGTAATAACCTAAAGAGAAAGTGGAATGCAAGTGTGGTGCTGGAAGCCAACAGAGCGGCCAGCAGAAAAAGAAATTTAAAGCGTGTGCTACATGCGGAAAGAATCACACTGGCGTGTGTTTAAGGGGTAAGCGAGTATGCTTCAACTGTGGCCAGGAGGGTCACATTGCCCCAAATTGACATCAACCAAAGAAGAATGCTTGCTACACATGCGCGTTAAATGATTATTTTGCTGGCAAGTGCCCTAAGAAGAAAGCTGGACAGGCAACGGGAAGCAAGGGAGGTGGTAGTGGAGGTACATTAGCTATTGCTGGACCAACGTCATTGAACAGACCCATAGCCAGAACCTTCAATATGATTGTGCAGGACACTGTGCAATAAAAAGATGTTGTGTCAGGTATTATGTGACAACCGAGATTTTGTAATTAATTTTAATATTTATTGGATTGAATAAATATTTTTCGATGATTTAATTATTGGATTAAATAATTATTTGATGCAATTATGGTAGATTAATTTAATTATATATGTTATATTTATTAAATTGATGTGGAGAATTTTATTTTTCGATGTATGTAATTATGTGAGCTTATTGAATTAAAAAGGAATATTTAATAAGCCTAATTTTATTTTAATTAATTTAATAATTAATTAAAATTTTAATAATTTAATGTAATTAATTAATGAGAAAAGTAATTATATGATTATGTAAATTTATGATAAATTATTATATTTTATTTAATTTAAATTAAATAAGATATTTAAATTAAATAAGATATTTAAATTATTATGTATGGGTGTGACATGATTTAAACTATATAATAAAAAGTTTTATTAAATTAAATGGTTATAAGCCTTTAAGGCTAGCCAAATGAGGCCTTAAGAGGAGTTGAGGGCAGTTAAACCACGTATGGAGTAACTGACCTCAACTCTGCGCATAAAGAATCAGTTACTTTATTACGTATTCTTCTTCATTCATTATTATTTCTAAGTCTGGCAAATCAGAGAGGGAAAGAATTAGAGAGTTGAGAAGTCAGAGAGAAATTGATAATTCTTGAGAAGGAATTCACCTCTTATTAAAATCTAAACTACGCTTTGGGTAAATTCTTCAAACCAAATTCTATTTTACGTTGTTTGAGTTTTATGAAAATGGCTTTCATTCATCATGTAAAGTCTATGTAATTGGGAAATTGTGTTATTATGGATATATGTAATAATACGAGTAACATAACATGTTATATATATATATATATATATATATATATATATATATATATATATTGCATGATTCCATATCATAAATTTCATAATACGATGACTTGTTATTTCAAAATTTACAGAGTTTGGGTTTTGGCCTTATGGCCCTTATACGTAATTTTAGTGTGTCAAACATAAATGTTTTCGTAAAATTTACACTCGTATATTATTATGCATGTTGACACGAAAAGACTAAAGTTTAAATGAACGGATTCGGTGTTATAACGAATCCGTAGTGTCAATTTTTATGTTTTATTTTCTAACCTTCAAGAACATCAAGAATAGTGGAAGTTGCATGCTTTAATTCTGTAATTAAGTGTTTAAATTGGTTAAAGTCATTATATAAATGTTGGGTAATGATTATGTGTGAATTATATCATGTGGGTATGTCTAAATTCGTGTAGAAATTAAGAAATTGATAGAAATTGGCATGTTCTGCGATTTTTCGCGAACTGCCATTTCTGCATCTGGTACGCCGCGCCGCAGCGTCGGCTGCCTGCCTTTTTCCCGCGCCACCGCGCCGCAGCGCCAGGTCTTAAGCCGCAGCGCCACGGCGTCGCAGCGCGAAGCCTTAGTACAAAAGTGGCGCCACAGCGCCACTCTCTAGAAAGTTCAGAAACAAAAATTTTAAAGTGTTTAAGTCCATGAATGTGATGTTAACTTAATGTAATGAACATAAAATTATGTTATAAGTATAATGAGATGTTAAAATAGATACTTAACATGTAAATAACATAATTACATGTGGATTGAATTATTGATTACATAATTAGCTTGTTAATTGTGAGGTGTAAATTATGTGACAATGAATGTGATAAATTGACTAAGTATAGTCATACTCAAAGTTAGACAAAAGAATGAGTTTATGATGATTAGCTAAGTTGTAATTAACTGGTATTTAGAATGTGAATGGTATGTAGTATTAAATTCAATGAACGTGCTTAGTTAAAGTGTAATCTATGCACGAGGCAAGTTTTCCTAACCCTACTTGTCATCGTTATATAAGTTGATTAATTCACCTTTCTACATTGAGCAAGTTCTCATTATTATTGATCAAGTCTATTTTGTATATTAAAATTTATTAATCTTTCAAGCATGATGCTTATTCTATTGTACACCTTTTGAGATTCTGTTCAAGTTAAATATTCATTTACTGTTAAACCTTGTTAGACTAGCGAACCCTTAATGATTCGACTAGTCCATTGTTGATGAGCATTCTAAATTTCAGAACCCTTGATGAATTATCCAAACCAAACTTCCTTTGGTGCGAACTCTGATGTCAAACTGAGATGAACAATCCTTTAATAGGGGATTATTTATGCTTTAGCGTTAAGATATTGTGCACAGTATGGTACTAAGGGCTGATCCCCCTAAGTACGAGAAGAAAGGTCCATAGTCTTATGACTGTTAAAGGTTTCAAGTATAATCCTTAACAACCTAGGACATAGTTCAAGGTCTTATGACCCTCAAAAATTTCTTTTGATTCTTGTTATCCATTCTTGATTCAAAAGTTGAGCTTTTATATTCGAAGTTATTATTTTTCTCGCATGTTATTATTCATTGTTATATTGTTATACTTGTGGGCAATCGTGCTCACTCTTGCGTAATAATAACATTGCAGTTAAGAACGAAAGAGCAGACGAACCTTCCACTAGTAAAGGCAAGGGCAAGCTTAGCAAGTAATGAAGATTGATTATTTATGTGGTTATGTAATGATAAATAGAATTGATGTTACTTAAGACTTATTTGTTTATGTTTCCGCACAGATGATTTAAGGTTAGAGTGACCTGGGATTTATTTATTATGAAGTTGATGTAACCCCATAAGGGGAGAGCTTTATTATTTATTTCTATCTATTGCATGGTTTACATTTTTATGGGTAGATAGATATATGATGTTGTATCATGAACACCAAATCATGTGGGAATGGAAGTACCCGAATTTGGGGTTGTCACATATTATCCCAATCAATGATATAAATGCATATGTATTATTTGATTCGGGTGCTACTTGCTCATTTATATCTGATGAATTTGCTAAGAGGTTAGAATTGCCTAGTGAAGAGTTGAATTTCCCTTTACACATAGAAATTGTGAATAGGGAGGTGATTCCTGTTAAGTTCGTATACAAGAATTGTAGGGTGAACATAAAGGGAAATATTATGACAGTAGATTTAATCTCAGTTAAACTTGGAGAGTTTGATGTTATATTGGGAATGAATTGGCTATTCAATTATGGAGCAATAATTGATTGCCAAAAGAAAAGTGTAAATCTTATGACTCCGTCAAAGGTAGTTTTCTATGGTAGCAAATTGTCTAGACAAGCAAAATGTATGACGGTTATGCAGGCCAAGAAGTTATTGAGTTAGGGCTGTGTAGGGTACTTAGCTTACATAGTCGATACTCAAAAGAAGGGTGTGAAACTGGAGGAGATATCAGTGGTTAGGGATTTTGTGGACTGTTTCCGGAAGATTTGCCAGGACTTTCGCCTGATAGAGAGATCGAGTCCGTTATCGACTTAGCGCCAGGAACTGCTCCAATATCGAAGGCCCTGTACAGGATGGCTCTGGTAGAGATGAAGGAACTGATGGAACAACTGCAAGAGCTGCTAGACAAGAAATACATTCAGCCGAGCGGATCACCGTGGGAAGCACTGGTGTTATTCGTGAAGAAGAAGGATGGGTCAATGTGTCTTTGCATTAATTATAGGGAATTAAATAAAGTCACTATTAAGAATAAATATCTATTGCCAAGAATAGATGACTTGTTTGATCAATTGAAGGGTGTTAGATACTTCTCAAAAATAGATTTGAGAAGTGGGTATCATCAATTAAAGGTATAGAATGAGGATGTACCTAAGACGGCATTCAGAACCCGGTATGGACACTACGAGTTTTTGGTAATGTCTTTTGGTTTGACCAACGCCCCTGCAGCATTCATGGATTTGATGAACAGGGTGCTTAAACCATTTTTAGATAAGTTTGTGGTGGTATTCATCAATGATATTTTTGTGTACTCTAAGTCTCAAGAAGAACACGTGGAACATTTACGTTTAACGCTGGAGACGCTAAGAAAAGAAAAGTTGTATGTGAAGTTCTCTAAATGTGAATTTTGGCTAAAACATGTACAATTTCTTGGTCATATGATTGACAAAGATGGGATTTCAGTGGACCCATAAAAAGTCGAAGCTATAATAAATTGGGAACAACCAAGGACTCCATCAGAGGTGAGAAGTTTCTTGGGATTGGCAGGCTATTATAGACGATTCATACAGAACTTTTCCAAGATTGCCACTCTGTTGAAAAATTTGACAAGGAAATCTGTAAAATTTGTCTGGACGGAGAAGTACAAATAGAGTTTCCAAGACTTGAAAAAGAAGTTAAGTGTGGCACCTGTGTTATCATTATCAGATAATACAAGAAACTTTGTGGTGTATAGTGATGCATCACATAAAAGACTAGGTTGTGTCCTTATGCAAAATGGCAGAGTCATTGCGTATGCATCAAGGCAACTGAAGGATTATGAGAAAGGATACCCGACTCATGATTTAGAGTTGACTGCGGTAGTATTTGCTTTGAAGATATGGAGACACTATCTCTATGGAGAGAAATGTGAGATCTACACAGACCATAAGAGTCTGAAGTATATTTTCATACAGAAGGGCCTGAATATGCGTCAAAGGAGATGGTTAGAATTGATAAAAGAATATGATTGCGAGATCTTTTATCATTCGGGTAAAGCAAATGTGATTGTCGATGCTTTGAGCAGAAAGGTCAGGAAAAGCTGATGTTGTTAACAAACCAGGAGGAGCTCATTTCAGCAATAGCAAGATTAGAGTTGGAAGTAAAATTTCTAAAAGAATCCGATGAAAGATTATTCCAGATGGAAGCCGATCTAACTTTGGTGGACAAGGTAAAGAATGCTCAACTACAAGATGAAGAATGAAGAAAAATAAAAGAAAGTATGGTTCAAGGTAATGAGGTGAAATACAAGATTGATACCGAGGAATTGCTAAGATTTGAGGGACGAATTTGGGTTCTAACAATACCGAATATTAAAGACGAAATCTTAACAAAAGCTCATAACTCAAGATATTCAATCCATCCGGGAAGTACAAAGATGTATCAAGATTTACGACGACATTTTTGGTGGTCAAATATGAAAAGAGATGTTGCAGAATGTGTTGCGAAATGCTTGACATGTCAGAGAGTAAAAGCTGAGCATTAGAGACCAAGCGGATTACTACAACCGTTGGAAATATCGGAATGGAAGTGGGAGCATATCACAATGGATTTTGTGGTAGGTCTTCCAATGACTCAGAAAGGATTCGATGCAATTTGGGTGATAATGGATAGATTAACAAAATTAGCACACTTTTTACCAATAAAGATTAGATTCAATCTTGATCAATTGGCAAAATTGTACGTTAAAGAGATCGTTTCGAGACATGGAGTTTCTGTGTCAGTTATGTCAAATAGAGATCCGAGATTCACATCAAATTTCTGGATGGGAACACAATTGAGAATGAGTACGGCGTACCATCCTCAAACAGACGGCCAAAGCAAACGAACAATTCAAACGTTGGAAGATATGCTTAGAGCATGCATTATGGATTTTAAAGGGAGTTGGGACAATCATCTACCATTGGAAAAATTCACCTACAATAACAGTTACCACGCAAGCATTGGCATGCCGCCATACGAAGCATTATACTGCAGGAAATACAAAACTCCACTATGCTGGGATGAAGTTGGTGAACGTCAACTATTAGGACCAGAACTGGTACAGTAGACAGCTGAAGTTATCAAACTCATCAGAACAAGACTGGTAGCTGCTCAAAACAGACAGAAGAAGTATGCTGATCAACACAGACAAGATCGCGAATTCGACGTAGGAAATTTTGTTTTCCTAAAAGTTTCTCCTTGGAAGGGGAAAATTCGTTTTGGTAAGAAAGGAAAATTAAGTCCGAGATTTATAGGACCCTTCGAGGTGCTGCGAAGAGTGGGAGAAGTGGCTTATGAGGTAGCTCTACCTCCAGAGCTAGAACATGTTCACAATGTTTTACATGTTTCGGTGTTACAAACGTATAAACCCGATTACAAGCGTGTAATCGAGTACGAATCGTTACAATTCGATAAAGACTTGTCTTATGAGGAAGTTCCTATCTAGATAGTTGATAAAAAGGAACAAGTTCTCAGGAATAAGGTGATACCTTCCATGAAGGTGATATGGAGGAACCACAATGCTGAAGAAGCTACGTGGGAACTCGAAGATAAAATAATGAAGAACTACCCTGAGTTATTTGTTTAATTTATGTCTTCGATTCTGGAGACAGAATCCTTGTAAGGAGGGAAGAATGTGACGAATGAATTGTTTGAGTTATGATTATGGGGACAGAATCCTTGTAAGGAGGGAAGGATGTAACAATCCAGAATTTTAAATTGTAATTTCAAATATTTATTGAATTATATAAATATTTTAATTGATGTGTTTGTTGTTGAATAAATAATTGTTTGATTCGATTTGATTATTTATTATTAAATAAATAATTTATGAGTTAAGGGAATTAGCTTAATTTTTTAATTAAGTGATAATTGGTAATTTGGTATTGTGAAATTAACTTAATTAAGATAAAAGAGTGATGAATTAAATTTATAAGATAATACTCTAATTTAACTATATAAATTGATATAATGTTGCTTTAATTTAATTTAGTAATTGAAGTGATATGTTTATAAAATAAAATTATAATGAAAATTATAATTTTTTGGTAAGTGGTTAAGTGGAGAATTTATTTAATAAGTTGTAATTAATTTTTATTTAATTAAGATTGGATATGGAAATCCAAGTAAATTGTGTTGGACAATAAACTATAATATAAATTATTTATTAAAATAAATTAAAAGAGTTTTAAATAGGTTTACCAAACAAGGCTTAATGAATATTAAGTCTTTATTTTTAAAAAGTGTTTTGCCAAACAAAGCCTTATGGCTTTTGAATTTAAAAAATATATATAATAAATATTTTATAACTGATATGTAATTATTATATTTATTAGTACGGTAGTTTTATACGTTTTGGTTTATTGCGTCTGTTTTATTTTTACGTAATGAGTTGGCCTAAGCCTGAGAATAGTGGGAAAGAAGAACAGAGAAAAATAGAGAGAGAAAAATAGAGAGAAAAAAAATAGAGAGAGTTTGAGAAAAAGTTCTGTGAATTCACTTCTTTGTATTCTATCAAGGATTATTCAAGCAATTGAATGTATAATTTCTAAAACCTTAATGTTACGTATATGAAAGTTGTGTGTTTGTTTTGAGTTTCAAAATCTCTATAAATTCAAATTTGATGAATTATTGTTATACAAAGTGATTGATTGTGTTTATTAATAAATTGTGATGTTATAACTAACAACTAGACAAAGATTTGAGATATTAATTTAGATGAATTACGTTCAAAAAGAAAAGAAATCGTTTACAGTGAATATAAGTATGAATATGGCTTATGAGAGTCCAAAATTTATAGTTGGTTTATAAGCTAAACTGTAAATTGAGCCTTGAATATGTTAATTCATTAAAAAACATAAAGAATACAATTTGAATGAGTTGATTTGGTGTAGTAAAGAGACTTCAGTGTTAATTTTTGCTAAGGATGTCAAAAATGAAGTTTTTGGTAAAAGTATGGAATTCAAAGGCTTTAATTTGATTATATTTATTGTTTAATTATTTTAAATCAGTATATATGTGATGGGTAATGTTTATATGAAGTCTATGTCATGTGGGTATGTATAATTTGCTGATTAATAGATGAAATTCGTGATAGTTGGACTGAATAGAGCAAATAAATTGTCTGCGTAGTTTCTGTCTACGCATCAGCGCAGCTGCGCTGATGGCAATGGCAGAAATGGCGCAGCTGCGCTAGTTCCAAGGTTAATCATGGTGCAGTTGCGCCATACCTAGAACAGAGGCAATGAAGTCTGTTGATGGTGTAGATTTTAATAACCCAGTGCAACCTAGTCTAATAAAATGTTAATGTGATGAACATGTAATAAACTTACTATAACAGATTTGTATCATGTATGTGATAATTTCAAAGTTGTAAAAAAATAGTAAGTCGTGAAAACTTACGTTGTGATTTATTAAAATCTAGAGTGGGTGACTAAGTGTTGTAATTCTAAGACTTATGATTTTGAAGTGTATGTGGTATTAGTGATATGAAACTTGTACTAAAATAAGAAGTTCAACTAAAGTGAGATTTAACTTGGAAAGTGGATGTTAGTGTATCTAATAGATGTTCTGATTCTAATAATATGTGTAGGTGAACGTGAGTTGTAAATTATAGCTTACGCACGAGGCAAGTTCTTTACCCCTAAACTTTATTTTAGCAAGTTCTCTAACTCTACTTTTACGGTTGTGCAAGTACTTAACCTTATTTATGCATTGAGCAAGTTTTGAACTCTAATCTTTGTTTAATTACCCTAACTTGTTTATACTTAAGCAAGTTTTCCTAGTTTTATTCTCTTTATAATGAATGCAAGTTCTTGAACTCAAATCTCTAATTGAGTTGTCATATCTCATTAACTTTACACAAGTTTCTAATCTTTATTGTCATATTGAGCAAGTTTTGTTCTCAACTTATTATTCATTAATGCGTGTTCAATAATTCAATTCTCTTATTCGACAAGATTATAGCCTTATCTTAATATTGTTCAAGCAAGGTTTATTGTATTACTCAATGCTTATGCTTTCTAGTTTATTTCTAAGCATAACTTCGATATATAGTGTTGGTTCACCTATGATTCATAATTATTCCATATTATGTTGTTATTGATTATTCAAAATGATATTGAACTTTGTTGATTCAACTAATCCTTAGTTGATGATTGTTAAACCCTAAATTACCCTTGAAATTTATCCAAACCAAACTTTCTTTGGTGCGGACTTGTACTCTAAAACTGAGAAGAACAACCCTATTATAGGAGAATTATTTACGCAATGCGTTTAGATGTTTGTGTACAATACATGATACGAAGGGCTGATCACCCTAAGTACGGGAAGTCCCTACGATCTTATGACTGTTTAGGTTTAAGTTGAAAGATTACTTATAACCTTAGACATAGTTCGTGGTCTTGTGACCCTCAGATATATCTCATAGTTTGATTTCAGTTCTTGATTATCATTGATAGAGTATTATTTAGTACTGTTGAGCCTATTCATTGGCAGTTATTATGTTGTTGTTATTCATTGTTATTTCAAGTGAGCATTTCTTTTACTCAATATTGCATATATATAATCATTCCAGCTAAGGTTGAGAAGGTTGACGAACCTACCACTAGCAAAGGAAAAGGAAAAATGAACAAGTGTTGAAGACATGTAATTTATTGACTTTCATGATGACAGATTTTATTTTAAATGATGTGATGTAACTATTTAATTTTCCGCACGTGATGTATGTTAAAGGTTAGATAACCTGGGAGACTAAATGATTTAATTATGTAACCCTTTTAATAGGAGGATTTATTGTTTAAATTCTATTATATTTGGGTAGTTAGATATGAATGAATGGAGAGTGAACACCAAGTCTTGTGGGAATGAAGTACCAAGATTTGGGCGTGTCACAATTCCACTTCCAGTCTACTCTCCTTATGGCAGAGAACATGAATGATACACTAATCCAACATAACATCTAACACACAAGGATCTATGGCCCCTGACATTAGGCTGTCAGGCCATAAAATTAGGGTTCATGTCAGTTTCTAAAACTCCTATTTTCTTACACTTAGATGTTATGGATCTATGATGTAACAAAATAGATCAGTAAATAACATCTTATAACACTAATCTAAACATCAAAACACATAATCACATGAAATCTTAAAGATCTAAATGGAATTAGGGTTTATACCTTTAAAGCTCAACACTTTGATTCTGATCCTTTGATTCTGATCTTGACTTGCTAAGGGTTATTCTTGGCTTAACGTAACACTTATTTTCACTCTCAATTTTCGAAAGCTTAGAGAGAGATGGTCTTGGCTAAGATAAGAAGTAAAGTAAGATTTTTCTTACTTTAAATCTTTTAACTTTTGATTCAATGTATCTAAGTGTTGCAAGGTGGCAAGATTTGGCTGATATAATAAGATTTGAAACATATGGCATTATCCAAAGTGGTGACTCAACAAGATTTGTAAAATCTTTTACTTAAAGTTTAAGTAAAAGAGCATTTTAGTTATTTCGCACCTACTAAGGGTATTTTGGTCATTTCCCCTATACTTTGAAGGATAATTTGGTTTTTTCACATATATCCCATAACTTTTAACCCTTATGTCTTTATACCTAGCATTAGGGTTCCTAAATTAGGGTTTAAAAATTCTCAGTTAAGGTTTAGGATTCTCGGAACTGAAATTAGGGTTTCCAAAGCTAGAATTAAAGTTTTTAACTAATCGTTAGGGTTTACTAACTGAACATCGAAGTTCTTAACATAATATTAGGATTGCCAAGGTTATAACTTAACCTGGTCAACAATTAACCCTTAACCACATATTGTATACACATAATCACTATACGCAAACTCATATACACTCATACACTTAACCCTATAAGTTCTTCACAGAATTTTTAAATCCATACAAATCCTTCACATAATTCTTATTCAATATTCTATTTCCCAGTCTAGGTCTTATTATTAAACATTTATTTAATCAATTAAGATTTTATAAATCCTATGAATTCTCGGGTTGTCAGAAGGAATAAAAGCAATATTTACACCACAGGGCAGACAGACTGTCTTGGCCCTTTTTACCCTTATCGAGTGACGCAAGGAGTGCTGCTCCAATTATCCAAAGTCAGGTCACTACTGACTACAGTGACGAAGGGGTTATTGTTGTCCTCCTCCTTGATGATGACCATAATTGTATCCATATCAGGGTTAGTATCTTTCCCCGAGACATCAGTGTGTGCCAAGTAGAACATCTTTGCAAATTGATCTTGAATTTCTTGTAGAAATTGTTCATTATGCATCTTTTCTTCCTTGGTGGGAAGGGGCGCTTCATTTTTGTCTTTAACTGAATTGACCTTTGGTATCAGCATGTTTAACAAGGAGGTGGAAATCTTCCTTAATTAAAGGTTTCCTGAAGCCTTCTTCTGTAAAATTGGGCAACAGAATGGTGGACAGATGAATCGACAGATGTTTATATGGGTTTCTGGAATTTGATGAAGAGGAGTATCCTAATCCAGTTTTCCCTACTTGGCTAGGCATCTGAATTGGACTTTTAATTCCTTGTTGATTTTTACCTAGCCCCTTGCCAAGCCAGAATCCCAAGGATACCATCTCTTGACCTACAGACATTACTTTGGGAGAGATTCTTGGTCTTAAGGTTAGTGCCCCAATAGATCGATAGTGAGTGTTGCTCACTTCGAATGCATGAAAACTGGCAGGCTCAACTCCTTCATTGAGACTGATTAAGGGCATTTCTCCATGCACCTGGATTGGATATTCTGGTTTCGTATTAATAGTCACCAGGTTACCGTTGATGATATATTTCACTTGCTGGTGAAGTGTGGATGGGACAGCTCTTGCCATATGAATCCAAGGTCTTCCCAGCAGTAAATTATATCCAGTAGTGATGTTCAATACTTGAAATGAGATATGGAATGTATGTGGGCCAATTTCCACTGAAAGATTAATTTCTCCTACATTATCTCGTCGAGATCCATCAAAGGCTCTTATGACGATATGGCTGCTCTAGATTCTTTTTGGGTTAATTTTCATTTTCTCTAGAGTATCATAAGGACAGATGTTCAAGGAAGACCCTCCATCTATCAATACACTGCCTATCATGTATCCTGATGAAATCACTGCTATATGTAGCGACTTGTGATGACCAGTTCCTTCTGCTGGGATGTCATCATCAGTGAAGGATATGACATTGCTGTTAAGGATGTGATCTACCAGGTGACAGAATTTTTCCATGTCCACCGTTTTAGGTAGATGAGCCTCTTCTAAGACTTAAACCAGGATTTGGCAGTGATCTTCCGAGGATAAGATTAAATCCAGGATGAAGATCTGTCGGGGTACTTCTTTTAGATGTTGCACCACTTTTGTTTCATTGTACTCCATCTTTCGGAGGAACTCTTCAATCTTCTTCTCAGGTACTTTTCCTAAGGCTTTGATAACTGGTTGCGTACCCTCCGAGGTAAGAATAACGAGTTATCCTTAGATAGGATAGCAATGCAGTCTCAGGTTAATCCCTCTCTTTTCCCATAATTCCACGGGACTTTCCTTAAGCTGGTAATTGGATATTGGGGTAGATATGGCACTATCAGTGGTTCTGGTACAGCTATCATTATAGGATTCTTTCCTCTTTTATCCCCCATTCCTTGAATTACTAGAGATGTTGCAGGCATGTCTCCTTCAGAAGAAATGACTGCTACAACTTCCCTCCATCTCTGTGTTCCGAGAGGAAATACCTCATCTTCTTCAGACAAGGTATTGTCATTGTTTATCATTTGTAAATCACCATCATCAATTAGATTCTGGATTAGGTGACAAAGTGCCCAACAGCCTTTTATGTCATGACCAGGAGTGTTGGAATGGTATTGACATATCTTGGTAACATCAAACCTCTTTGAACGGGGGTTAATTGGGGGGTAATAGTTCTGTGATCTTCCTTTCATGGATCAACATCTGTAGGATTTCCACAATTGGTTGGCCTAAAGGAGTGAACTTTCTTTTAGATGCAAACTCTCTACGAGCACGGAATCTTTCTTTCCTTGCAACTTTCTCTTCCCATGTTTCATTTTTTTGGGAATCTAATGTGATCCTTCCTTGACATCGGGAGGATATTTGTTTGACTCTAGTCGATCTGGCTTATCAATTGTCTAGTGACTTGATGTTGATATACCATTAATTTTGCCAATTGATCGATCTGCTCTTTGATGGATTTCAATTCATACTTGATTGAAGACCATCCCTCGGAATAACCCTGCTTCGCAGGTATACCTTCATTTGCTTGTGATGTTTCTCTAATGTATTGCAGGTACTTAGAAGTTTCTCCCCTTCCAAAATTGATCATGTTTATTCCTTCCTCATTGTGTTGAGGCAGAGGATTTTCCTGGACATGGGGTTGCTCTGGTGTTATCACCACAATCTCACCACTATCTATCATGTCTTAGATTTTTTGTTTCAGAGACCAACATTCTTATGTATCATAACTAGGGGAACCAGTCTAGATGTACTCAGCTACTACTTCCAAAGAAGTGAGGTATTTAATATTTCTCGATTTCAACCCCATTTCAGTCATTTCCCCATGTTTAATCATTTCAGAGAATGGTTTTTCGATTCCAGCTAGGACTCTTTCATAATATGGAGCCTCCTGAATGTTGATGAAAGTCATTACCATTTCAATCTCTGTCATAGGTGGGGTGAGTTATGACGCCATTCATCTCCACCTTTGGGTGTAAGACCCCAACTTTTATGAATAAAGATGAATTTTATATAAATATCATTTTTGAATATTATGGAGTGAATTTGATATAATGTTATAGTTGTGGGTAATATTTATAAATTTTGCAAAGTACACAAGTTGTTATATTATATTCGATTGGTTGGGGAATATTCGTTTTAACAGGAAATATTCGTACGACGGCACAATCATTGGTGGACCCCACAACGGAATTATTGTCGGATTGAGAAAACGACAAAAATATTTTTTTATAAAATAACAGCGAAAGTTTTACCGTTAACTGTTGAAATACCCGGTGGTAAAAGTACAGTAATACGTGTGGTTGCATAGTAGCACACGGTATTGATTATTGATGCTTACGTAAGAAGCCACTCAGTTATACTCAATTACTGCTACAGTAATTGCTACATAGTATCTCATATTATTGATTCAATTATTGTCACAATATCATCTGCATAATATTTTATATTATTAAATTAATAATTGAGATAACAAAGTTATTTATATTATTATTTGTAATTTTGACTATGTCTAGAAAGTTCTGTCGAGGAGAGGTTTGGTCACCTAATTGCGAGCCAATAGGAAGAAATTCTTATCGGAAAGCCCCCTCTTTCCTGGAAATAATCTGGTTGTTAAATATTGTGAGTTATAATATTAATGATGAATAATTGTTGGAAGATTAAAAATATGTTGATTGAAGATAAAATAATTTGTGGTAATATTTATTCAATCTTTGATATAAATAAGAAGTCTGTTATGAGACGTTTGTGCTAAGTTTGGTTTATTCTATGAGGGCCCATATGTCATCATCTAAGAGTCACTTTCACCAATTGTAATTGCCTTTACCAGACGTCAAACCACTTGTCGTTTCATATTACAGGCGTCGAACCAATTATCGTTTCACATTACAGGCGTCGAACCAATTGTCGTTTCACATTACAGGCGTCGACCAATTGTTGTTTCACATTACAGGCGTCGACCAATTGTCGTTTCACATTACAGGCGTCGACCAATTGTCGTTTCACATTATAGGCGTCAAACCACTTGTTGTTTCACTTACAAGCGTCAAACCACTTTTCTTTTCACATCACCAGTCGTCAAGCCACTTACCTCTTCACATTGCATGGGCTAAGCTAGAAATCTTCTATAAATAGAAGCTTATTTCTTCTTTCATTCTCATAAATTCACTACGACTCACAAGAGAATTCTATAGAGAGAGAATCAGAGAGAAAGAAGAAGAGTATTCTGTTACTACACTATTTCAGTATCCAATCTCCTACTAAGGTAAGGGGTATTATTTCTTTCGTATTCGTAAGGGATGTTATTTTTGTTCAATATTCGCTTAAAATAATATTTTCTTCCATACACTGTAATATGCAAGTAATATTATTTCGTTCCACATTTCGAATTCTATACTCGTTTGTTAAAATTTTGGCTTCTATACTCCATGAAATTAGTAGAATATCATTGATATTTGCGCTTCATCCAGTATCTTTTCATGGAAATATTATTCTGAGCATTCTTGATAAGTTTTAACTTTTTCATGTTGGGGTACTATTCACGAGGTTACTATTCCCGAAGTACTATTCACGGGATACTATTCACTCGAGTACTATTCACCCGAGGTACTATTCATGATAAAACTTGATTCATTTTCGGTCCAAATTATTTTTAGTACAATATTATTCTTGAATTTTACTCCACAGGACGTTATTGATTTCTGGATAAATTAAATTATAAATCTTTAAAGATTTATCATTGAACTTGTTTTATTGAATTCTTATATCATTGCCATCATCCTCATGTTTATATTATGTTGAAAGTCATCTGTGGCCTGTAGTGCATAGATGAACTTGGTATGACTATGACCAGGGATTATTTGGTATAATCATGACCGTAATATTACAAATGATGTGGTAAAAGTCCTCATTGGCCCGAAGTGCATTGATGGACAGTTGTTGGCATGATCATGACCATTGATGAATACACGAATATCATTGGCCCGTAGTGCATGGATAATTTGTGGTTGTGATACTAATGAATATCCTTAGTCGTAGTGCAGGGATGATGTGGATTATTTATTAAGCTGAGTATCAGTGATAAAAGTGATGAAAAACCTTTTAAATCATAGAAGATAGTAGATTTTATTCTCTACTTGACTCTGCTAATGGATTGTTTGTTCCGCTGCAGTTAAACTTGATGTTTGTTATATTTTATCAGTTTAACATTGTTGAAGGCTAACGATAAATTATTCTGCATTATATTAGTCATAATATTTCTTACTGGGCTAGTTGAGCTCACCCTTTTGCTTTCATTGTCCTCTTCAGGAAATGAGAACGTAGCCGGGACTAGTCGGGGAACGGAGTGACGGTCCAGATAATAGCATTAGTAGTCCTCACTATTCTATGAAATAGTGTGATAATAAGTGTATTGAGAACTCCTTTTGAGTTGAATACTGTCTAGAAGATAATATTCGTTTTAAAACTCTCAGTTTATGTTTTGTCGTATTTTACACGACAGTTGTATTATTAAGTTGTATTTGAATTTTGTACCAAGTATTTGGCGACTCAAGATGGGTGATGTATACCTGTTTTGTGGGCATCACAGTTGGTATCAAAGCTTAGGGATATGATCCCTGGCTGAGATGTGAGACAAGAACTAGGAGGGGAGAGACGGGAAATTCCTTCACTAGCATGGCCTACCTAAGTTTATTTGGTACTTAATTGGTCGGTCAGAGTATAGGGATAATATGTGACATGTCAATTAACCCTTGTTTTGTGGCAGTATTTGAAAATGACATCTGAGAATGTTGAGAATAGCAATGGAGCACAGGAGACCGTTAAGTCTCCACAGATCAACAATCAGGATAATGTACATCAGGAAGGCAACAATCCTCATATAAACAACAATACTAACCAAATGATGAACGATGGAATGTTCAGAGGCTTTATGCAATTCATTCAACATCAGGTAAGAGAGACTCCTGTCCGAAATGCAGTTGGAAACACTGGTAACTCTCGGACGGTCAATGCTAACAGTTCAAGGAGCTGGGACCACCGGAGTTTTTTGGATAGCCAAAACCACTTAAGGTGGAGACATGGATAAAGCAGATCAACAAGATATTTGATGTCTTGGGATGCTCCGAGGAGCAAAAGGTTCCCTTTGCCACCTTCATGTTGCGGGCAGCAGCAAATTACTGGTGGGAATCTGTAAAGCGTAGTCAACCTGCCGCACTAAAGATGTCTTGGGAGAAGTTCCAAGAACTGTTCAACGACAAGTACTTTCCCAAAAGTATTCGTCACATAAAGAAGGTAGAGTTCATCAAGCTAGAGCAGAACAATATGACCGTGTCGCAGTACGAAGCTAAGTTTGCTGAGTTATCCCAGTTTGCGTCCCACTTGGTTGATAATGAGGAGATAATGACGCAGATGTTTCTAAGAGGTTTAAAACCTGAGATACGTCAATACCTAATTTTTCATAAATTGTGTTTGTATTCAGATGTTGTAAATAGGGCTCAATTATTGGAGCGTGATAACGAGTCAACCAAACCAAGAGAAAGCAACCGGCAAAATGATAATACCATTGGTAGCAGTCATCGAAGCGGTGACAACAAACGTGGAGGGAATCAACATGCCAGTAATGGTAACCACTTCGGTGGTAATCATGGCCAAGACAATAAAAGTGGATATTTCAAGAAGAGGAGATTCAACAATGATGGAAAGACGTCAGCACCAGCACCCGTTGTTAAGGAAGGAGAACGACCACCTATCATATGCTTCAAATGCGGAGGGGAGGGACACATCTGTCCAAACTGCGCGATGCAGTTCAAAGCGTGTTATAATTATGGAAGAGAAGGTCACCTAGTCCGATTTTGTCGTGCACCGAAGACAAGTCCAGCTTGGATGGAGGCACCAAAGGCCGTCCCAGAAAAGTCAAAACCGGTAGTTCAAGGGAGAGTGTTTATCGTGACCTGCCAGAAAGCAAGGAACCCGAACGAGATCATCACGGTTAAGCTTATCATAAACTCTAGTGAAGTCTATACCTTATTTGATACCGGTTCTACCCATTCTTTTATTTCTCCTACTTGCGCTCAACGTTTAAATTTGACTCCAGAGAAATTAGACTTTGATTTATCTGTTGAAACTCCGTTCGGAGAAACCTTCATTACATCCACTGTTTATAAGTCTTGTTTGGTTCAAATCGGTACCTTCACATTACCTGTCGATCTTATTTAATTGAAAATACTTGCATTTGACATAATTCTAGGGATTGATTGGTTAACTACTCATCATGCTAAAATTGATTATTTTCGTAAGGTTGTTAGCTTTCATATTCCTAACCAACCTATTATACAAATTTAAGTAACCAAACCACTAAATTCGATCACTGTCATATCAAGCCATAAAGTTATTCGTTTATTGAAAAACGGATGTCAAGCTTTCTTAGCCTATGTCACGGATTTAAATAAAAATACTTCAGATTTGAATGATATTTCTATTGTCAATAAATTTCCTGACGTATTCCCTGAAGAACTTCCTAGCCTACCCCCAGAGCATGAAATCGAGTTTTGTATTGATCTTGAACCCGGTATAAAACCCATTTTCAAAGCCCCATATTGAATGGCTCCTATTGAACTTCAGGAGTTAAAAACCCAACTACAGGAATTGTTAAGCATCGATTTCAATCGTCCTAGTACGTCTCCTTGGGGTGCTCCTGTTCTATTCGTAAAGAAGAAAGATGGAAGTATGCGACTTTGTATTGACTATCGGGAGTTGAATCATGTCACCGTCAAAAATAGGTACCCGTTACCTCGAATTGATGACATGTTTGACCAGTTGAAAGGTGCTAAATTCTTTTCAAAGATCGATCTTCGTTTTGGATATCATCAATTAAAAGTTAAAACTGATGACATTCCAAAGACTGCTTTCAGAACTCGGTACGGGCATTACGAATTCCTAGTCATGTCTTTTGGATTGACTAATGCTCCTGCGGCCTTCATGGATATGATGAACTGAGTATTCAAATAATATTTGGATTACTTTGTGGTCGTCTTTATTGATGACATCCTCATATATTCTAAAAGTCGTGAAGATCATGAGCAACACTTGAGACTGATACTCCAAAAGCTTCGTGAAAACAAGCTTTATACAGAGTTAAAGAAATGCGAGTTCTGACTTGAGGAAGTAGCATTCCTTGGGCACGTAGTATCAAGTCATGAAATATCTGTTGGCCCAGCAAAGATTGAAGCTATTCAAAGCTAGGAGCAATCTAAATCAGTGACCGAAGTACGTAGCTTTCTAGGCTTAGCTGGTTATTATCGGAGATTCGTAGAAGGGTTTTATCGAATCGCTACTCCGTTAACTCAGCTGACTCAAAAAGATACAAAATTCAGTTGGAGCGTGGAATGTGAAAAGAGTTTTCAAGAACTCAAGAGGAGACTCATTTCAGCACCTATTTTGACAATACCATCTGGCTCGGAGGGATTTGTTATCTACAGTGATGCTTCGGGCAAAGGTTTAGGATGTGTTCTCATGCAACATAGGAAAGTCATGGCCTATACCTCTCGGCAACTCAAAGAATATGAAAGAAATTATCTTACCCATGATCAAGAGTTGGCAACTATTGTCTTCGCACTTAAAATTTAGAGGCATTACTTGTATGGGGAGAAAGTAGAGATCTTTACGGATCATAAAAGCCTCAAATATTTCTTCACCCAAAAGGAACTCAACATGTGGCAACGACGTTGGCTTGAACTGTTGAAAGATTATGATCATACCATTCAATACCATCCTGGTAAAGCGAACGTAGTAGCTGACGCATTAAGTAGAAGATCATATGCGGGTACAAGTGTGATATTGTCAACGCAAAGGCCCATTTTATATGACTTGCAAAGGATGGAGATAGAGTTAAAGACTCCAGGGACCCATGTGATGATAGCGAATATACGAGTAGAACCGACTTTAATCGATAAAGTTAAAGCTGCTCAAGCTACAGACCTGGAGCTGATGCATATGAGGAAGAAAGTGCAAGAAGGTGCTATGCCGGAAGCAAGAATCGATGAAGAAAGAATACTTCGAGTCAACTCCAGACTTTGTGTTCCTAACGACCCTAATTTAAAGTATAAAATCATGATGGAGGCGCACAACACACCATTTGCAATCCATCATGGGAGTACCAAATTGTATCATGATCTTCGACATACATTTTG
This sequence comes from Panax notoginseng, assembly GCA_016801055.1. NCBI lineage: Eukaryota > Viridiplantae > Streptophyta > Magnoliopsida > Apiales > Araliaceae > Panax > Panax notoginseng. Next base: position 107,624,201 of record CM029018.1, read on the forward strand.
GTGGAGCAATATGAAGAGAGAAATTGCGAAGTTTATCTCAAGGTGTCTAACTTGTCAACGAGTCAAAGCGGAGCATCAAGTACCAAAAGGTCTATTGTAACCACTTAAAATTCCAGAATGGAAGTGGGAGCACATTACCATGGATTTCGTTACTGGTCTTCCCAAGGTTTCTCAAGGCATAGATGCGATTTGGGTCATTGTTGATAGATTGACCGAGTCTGCTCATTTCTTACCGATACGAGAAACTTATACACTTGAACGTCTTGCTCGTATATACATAAACGAGATTGTAAGATTGCATGGTATGCCAGTATCTATAGTTTTTGATCGAGACCCAAGATTCACTTCAAGATTTTGGGTTAGTTTGCAAAAAGCTATGGGCACGAATTTACGATTTAGTTCGGCTTATCATCCTCAAACGGACGGGCAGTCAGAGAGAACTATTCAAACCCTTGAAAATTTATTAAGACTCTATGTTCTTGACTTTAAGGGAAGTTGGGACAAGTTCTTACCATTGGTGGAATTTTCCTACAACAATAGTTATCAAGCAAGTATTGGCATGGCTCCATTCGAGGCGTTGTATGGAAGAAAGTGTCGTTCTCTAGTATGCTGGGATGAGGTGGGTGAAGCAACGTTGTTGGGACTGGAGTTGGTGCGTATGACTACGGAAAAAATTTAAACGATCTGACAACGTATAAAAACCTCACAAGATCGACAAAAGAGTTATGATGATCCTCATCGAAAGGACATAGAATTCAATATTGGAGAACATGTGTTATTACGTGTTGCTCCATGGAAAGGAGTTACGAGATTTGAAAAGAGAGGAAAGCTCAATCCTCGATTCATTGGCCCATTTTTAATCCTCGAACAAGTAGGAACTATGGCCTATAGACTCGCCTTACCGCCAAGTATGTCTCGTGTTCATAACGTTTTATACATATTTATGTTACGTAAATATGTGAAAGACCCGAACCACATTATTGAGTTATAACCAGACGAAATAGCGGAAGATTTAACGTATGAAGAGGTTCCTATTAAAATCTTAGATAAGAAGAAGCATATTTTATGCTACAAGGTTATACCACAAGTCAAAATTTTGTGGAGAAACCACGATGTTGAGGAAATGACCTGGGAGTTAGAATCTGAAATAAAATCAAGGTATCCTTACCTCTTCAACATACCAGGTACGTGCCCTAATTTCGAGGGCAAAATTTCATAAGAAGGGGAGGTTGTAAGACCCCAACTTTTATGAATAAAGATTAATTTTCTATACATATAATTTTTGAATATTATAGAGTAAATTTGATATAATGTTATAGTTGTGGGTAATATTTATAAATTTTGCAAAGTACGCAAGTTGTTATATTATATTCGATTGGTTGGGAAATATTCGTTTTAACAGGGAATATTCGTACGACGGCACAATCATTGGTGGACCCCACAACAGAATTATTGTCGAATTGAGAAAACGACAAAAATATTTTTTTTATAAAATAACGGCGAAAGTTTTACCGTTAACTGTTAAAATACCCGGTGGTAAAAGTACAGTAATATGCGTGGTTTCATAGTAGCACACGGTATTGATTAGTGATGCTTACGTAAGAAGTCACTCAGTTATACTCAATTATTGCAACAGTAATTGTTGCATAGTATCTCATATTATTGATTCAATTATTGTCACAATATCATCTGCATAATATTTTATATTATTAAATCAATAATTGAGACGACAAAGTTATTCTTATTATTATTTATAATATTGACGATGTCTAGAAAGTTCTGTCGAGGAGAGGTTTGGTCACATAATTGTGCGCCAATAGGGAGAAATTCTTATCAGAAAGTCCCCTCTTTCTTGAAAATAATCTGGTTGTTAAATATTGTGAGTTATAATATTAATGATGAATAATTGTTGGAAGATTAAAAATGTGTTGATTAAAGATAAAATGATTTGTGGTAATATTTATTCAATCTTTGATATAAATAAGAAGTCTGTTATGAGACGTTTGTGGTAAGCTTGGTTTATTCTATCGGGGCACATATGTCATCATCTTAGAGTCACTTTCGCCAATATTAATTGCCTTTACCAGACGTCAAACCACTTGCCATTTCATATTATAGGCGTCAAACTAATTATCGTTTCACATTACAGGCGTCGAACTAATTGTCGTTTCATGTAAGACCCCGAATTTTATGAAATAAAAGTATTCAATTTTTCTTATAATTACTATTCAGTAAATGGTTAAATTGATAAAAGTTTAAAGTTATGAGTGAAATATGATTTTTTTTCAAAATAAGCAAGTGATTATAAAATAATCATTGTTGTCGGGGAATATTCGTTTGGTTGTGGAATATTCTTTCTGTCGGGGAATATTCGTACGACGGCGCAGCCATTTGTGGGCCCCATAACAGAATAACTGTCGGATGAAGGAAAACGACAAATTTGAGTTTTTACAAATAACGGCGTAGTTGTTACCGTTAACACTGTTGGAATACCCGGTGGTTAAAATACAGTAATACGCGTTATTGCACAGTAGCACACGATATTGCATAGTATTTTTGAAATTATTGATTCTTACGTAAGAAGGCACTATTCAATAATTGTTGCGTTGATATTTTATATTATTGTTGTTTCAATAAATGTTGCTGCACAGTATTTTCCTTTATCAGATCAATAATTCATATTATTTGAATAGTATTATTAGATAACATTATTGACAATGTCTAGAAAGTTCTGTCTAAGGAGAGGTTTGGTCATTTAATTGCGCGCCAGTAAGGAAAAATTCTTATTGGAAAGCCCCCTCTTTCCTGGGAACGGCCTGGTTGTCATAAATGTGATTCTGTAATATTATTTGTGAATAATTAATTATTGATTCGTATGATAAGGAAATATTTATTTTATGTGGATATAAATGAGGGATATATTTTTGTGGTTAAAAATGAAGGAGTTAATGTTGAGGTGTTTTATCTGTATTTTTGTCGGAACGGAGGTATTGAAAATCAAATTAGGGTTTTTGAGATATTTTGCGGGGGTTATAATTTTTAATCCGACCGTTGGATCGTGGTAATTTTTGGATATGTTATACATATATAAGTTGAGTATATGTCCACAAATTTTGAACCGTTAAAAATGAACGTATGATTTATTATGAATTTTACGAGATGACTGGTTCAGAAATTGTTGAATTTTCGGAGTTTATCATTTTGGTGGAAAATTCTAGAATTGGTGGGCCCCACTTGTGGTTGGTGAAAAATGTGCTGAATTATATTTCAAATGTGGTGGGTGGGAATAGTAGCAGGTAAAGCCATCAGGTTGCAGGTCAAACCTACCAAAATTTTCCTATAAATAGAGGGCTAAGTTAGAATTGAAAATCACACCAAAAACATAAGCTTTCTCTCTTTCTCTCTCTATATTATGAAGCATATTTTGTGAGTATTTAGATACTTTGAGAGTTGCTATTCAGTGCAAGTTTTCTTCGGCTTTACATTCCGGTCAGAAGTACTGCTGTTTTGAGGTAAGGGATAGTAAGGAATTTTAAGGGTTGTTATGTTTTTCAGTTTCGTAATTTTTCTGACCTTCAAAAATTTTGGAAAAATTTGAAATGATTAATTGATGAGCTTTCTTGATTGTGTCCAAAAATGGCGATTTTTGGATGTATAGATTGAGAGTTATGAATTTTATGAGAAAAGACTATTTTAAAAGTAACCGCTTATAATTCCTTGTGGTTAACTCCAAAATTGATGAAATTTTTATTGAGAGTACATGTATATGATAGAAGTATACTCTGTAAATTTCAGAATTTTTGGATAAAAGTATAATTTTTGATAAATGTCTAAATATTCGGCTGTTTTGGCCATATGAAAAATAGTAAATGACTTTTAAAAATTTTGAGAAAAATATATGTTCACTATGGGACTATATTACGCTAAATCCCAGAAAAAAAATATTTTTGGAACTGATTTGGTATTTTTCATGAAAATGGACTAGTTATGAGTAAATGAATTAAATATGTTATGTGAAGTAAGAAAATTGGAAAATAGGATTTTATGGCTTGAGAATCCTATATGAGGTATATGCAGATTTTTGATGAGGGTTTTGATTATTGGTGATAAAATCTTATGAGTTTGATATTTTAGAATGATTAAATGCATTATTTAGTAAAGTGTAAACAATTTAAATAAATTGTTTATAAGCTTAAGAAATATTATTCTTTCAATATCATTATACCGAAATACTGGTATGGATTTTATTGTGGAATTTCTACCTTTTTGAGTCGGTGTTACTATTCATGAGTTACTATTCACGAGTTACTATTCATGAGTTACTATTCACGAGTTACTATTCACGACAAAATTGGTTTCTTTTACTAACCAAATTATAGTTGATTTATGAATATTACTCTTGAGATTAAATCTATATGTTGATTATATTGATTTTATTATCATATATAACATTTTTATAACCCTGATGTTGAAATTCTCTTTCTCTAGAGTGTAAAGATGGGTAGATTATTGGTATGATCATGACTAGGGTTCTCTTTGGCCTGTAGTGCAAAGTTGAATTGTGACTGGTATGATCATGACCATTGAATTTATAAGTGAATATCTTTAGCTTAAGTGCAAAGGTGAATTGATCAACATGGTTATAATTATTGTTTATATAAATTCTGAAATGATTATATATTTCTTTGAGATATTAATATCTTTGGCCTGTAGTGCAAAGATGAAATATTGATGAATATCTTTGGCCTGTAGTGCAAAGATGAATTGTTGATGAATATCTTTGGCCCGTAGTGCAAAGATGACATGTTGTTGAATATCTTTGGCCAGTAGTGCAAAGATGAACAGATGTTGAGATAAACATGACCAACTGGTGATACAAATGAATATCTTTGGCCGTAGTGCAAAGATGAAGTTATTTGTATGATTATGAACAGGAAATGTGATTTGGTGTAACCATGATCTTTGATGTTTCAGGTAAAGATAGGTGATGAAAATTATCTTCGTCCTGGATGAGAAGAGGAATTTAGAACTACAGTTATGATTATGAGTTATTCATATGATTGTGGACCAGAATTGTTGATTGATGTTACAGGGATAAAATATTGTTGGTGGATTTTTAACATGGAGAAGATAATAGACTTTATAGTCTATTTGACTCTTCTAATGGATTGCTCGTTCCGCTGCAACTATGGTTGAAATTTTTATCATTTACCATATGTTCTAAATCTCTGATTTATTGTTGATGAAGCCTATTGATAATTGAATTATCTTTAGTCATGATATTCTTTACTGAGCTAGTTGTGCTCACCCTTTTGCTTCACAATTCCTTTCAGGTAATAAGAGTGTAGCTGGGTCGAGCGGGGGTAACAAGGGAATAGAACGGTGGTCATCATTTAGTAGTTATATTTGGTGAAGAAAATAGGGTGAGGCGAACCCAACGTTGGAAGGGTGTTTTGTCACTATCATACAAGATGTCTAATGACATACAACCTCGTGTCATCATAAGACAGGGTTGTGCTCATCCACTTGCTGAGTATATCTATGGGTATTACCTATATAATCTTGGTGTTTGTTTGAAGTATAATTCTCAATTAGAGACAGTGGAGATAATGATAAGTCAAGAGAAGACTCACCATTGGGAAGAATATGATAGTAATCTTCTCGTTTTTCTTTGGGGTCTATTGGGTCAACCAAGGATAATTCTGTGGCCATATGATATCTATCATAACCTAGACGCGTGGCCTCCCATGTACGAAGGTTTCCTTGAGCACTTCCCAAAGATTCTAATTTCTAAAACAGTTTTTGACTATACCTTTATGTAAGGTGTTATTGTGAGGTGATGTCCACGGTTGGAACATGAGTCACATTTGGTATATATTTGTATCCAAACTCACAGCATATGTGTTGTTGTATTTTGCACGATAATTGTTGTAATAAAGTTGTAGTTATTTTCTGTACCATGTATTTGGCGACTCAGAATAGGTTGGATGGAATGGACCTATTTTGGGGTCGTTACAGGTGGTATCAGAGCTTAGGGATATGATCTCTGGCGGAGATCGGGGAATATAACTAGGAGGGGAGAGATGAGTAAATCCTTCGCTAGTGTGTCCTACCTAAGCTTATTTGTTGGTCAGTCATAATATCGGGATATTATGTGATATGTTAATTTGTTAAATTAACCCTTGTTTTGAAGCTGTATTCTAGAATGATATTTGAAATACAGGAGATGAGCAATGGAGAAATTATGATGGCAGGGAAGATGGAATCTAAAATGAAAGGAAGGTATTCTCAATTCTTTGAAATACCAGGTACGTAAATTTCGGGGACGAAATTTCATAAGGAGGGGAGATTGTAAGACCCCGAATTTTATGAAATAAAAGTATTCAATTTTTCTTATAATTACTATTCAGTAAATGGTTAAATTGATAAAAGTTTAAAGTTATGAGTGAAATATGATTTTTTTTCAAAATAAGCAAGTGATTATAAAATAATCATTGTTGTCGGGGAATATTCGTTTGGTTGTGGAATATTCTTTCTGTCGGGGAATATTCGTACGACGGCGCAGCCATTTGTGGGCCCCATAACAGAATAACTGTCGGATGAAGGAAAACGACAAATTTGAGTTTTTACAAATAACGGCGTAGTTGTTACCGTTAATACTGTTGGAATACCCGGTGGTTAAAATACAGTAATACGCGTTATTGCACAGTAGCACACGGTATTGCATAGTATTTTTGAAATTATTGATTCTTACGTAAGAAGGCACTATTCAATAATTGCTACGTTGAAATTTTATATTATTGTTGTTTCAATAATTGTTGCTGCACAGTATTTTCCTTTATCAGATCAATAATTCATAATATTTGAATAGTATTATTAGATAACATTATTGACAATGTCTAGAAAGTTCTGTCTAAGGAGAGGTTTGGTCATTTAATTGCGCGCCAGTAAGGAAAAATTCTTATTGGAAAGCCCCCTCTTTCCTGGGAACGGCCTGGTTGTCATAAATGTGATTCTGTAATATTATTTGTGAATAATTAATTATTGATTCGTATGATAAGGAAATATTTATTTTATGTGGATATAAATGAGGGATATATTTTTGTGGTTAAAAATGAAGGAGTTAATGTTGAGGTGTTTTATCTGTATTTTTGTCGGAACGGAGGTATTGAAAATTAAATTAGAGTTTTTGAGATATTTTGCGGGGGTTATAATTTTTAATCCGACCGTTGGATCGTAGTAATTTTTGGATATGTTATACATATATAAGTTGAGTATATGTCCACAAATTTTGAACCGTTAAAAATGAACGTATGATTTATTATGAATTTTACGAGATGACTGGTTCAGAAATTGTTGAATTTTCGGAGTTTATCATTTTGGTGGAAAATTTTAGAATTGGTGGGCCCCACTTGTGGTTGGTGAAGAAATGTGCTGAATTATATTTCAAATGTGGTGGGTGGGAATAGTAGCAGGTAAAGCCATCAGGTTGCAGGTCAAACCTACCAAAATTTTCCTATAAATAGAGGGCTAAGTTAGAATTGAAAATCACACCAAAAACATAAGCTTTCTCTCTTTCTCTCTCTATATTATGAAGCATATTTTGTGAGTATTTAGATACTTTGAGAGTTGCTATTCAGTGCAAGTTTTCTTCGGCTTTACATTCCGGTCAGAAGTACTGCTGTTTTGAGGTAAGGGATAGTAAGGAATTTTAAGGGTTGTTATGTTTTTCAGTTTCGTAATTTTTCTGACCTTCAAAAATTTTGGAAAAATTTGAAATGATTAATTGATGAGCTTTCTTGATTGTGTCCAAAAATGGCGATTTTTGGATGTATAGATTGAGAGTTATGAATTTTATGAGAAAAGACTATTTTAAAAGTAACCGCTTATAATTCCTTGTGGTTAACTCCAAAATTGATGAAATTTTTATTGAGAGTACATGTATATGATAGAAGTATACTCTGTAAATTTCAGAATTTTTGGATAAAAGTATAATTTTTGATAAATGTCTAAATATTCGGCTGTTTTGGCCATATGAAAAATAGTAAATGACTTTTAAAAATTTTGAGAAAAATATATGTTCACTATGGGACTATATTATGCTAAATCCCAGAAAAGAAATATTTTTGGAACTGATTTGGTATTTTTCATGAAAATGGACTAGTTATGAGTAAATGAATTAAATATGTTATGTGAAGTAAGAAAATTGGAAAATAGGATTTTATGGCTTGAGAATCCTATATGAGGTATATGCAGATTTTTGATGAGGGTTTTGATTATTGGTGATAAAATCTTATGAGTTTGATATTTTAGAATGATTAAATGCATTATTTAGTAAAGTGTAAACAATTTAAATAAATTGTTTATAAGCTTAAGAAATATTATTCTTTCAATATCATTATACCGAAATACTGGTATGGATTTTATTGTGGAATTTCTACCTTTTTGAGTCGGTGTTACTATTCATGAGTTACTATTCACGAGTTACTATTCATGAGTTACTATTCACGAGTTACTATTCACGACAAAATTGGTTTCTTTTACTAACCAAATTATAGTTGATTTATGAATATTACTCTTGAGATTAAATCTATATGTTGATTATATTGATTTTATTATCATATATAACATTTTTATAACCCTGATGTTGAAATTCTCTTTCTCTAGAGTGTAAAGATGGGTAGATTATTGGTATGATCATGACTAGGGTTCTCTTTGGCCTGTAGTGCAAAGTTGAATTGTGACTGGTATGATCATGACCATTGAATTTATAAGTGAATATCTTTAGCTTAAGTGCAAAGGTGAATTGATCAACATGGTTATAATTATTGTTTATATAAATTCTGAAATGATTATATATTTCTTTGAGATATTAATATCTTTGGCCTGTAGTGCAAAGATGAAATATTGATGAATATCTTTGGCCTGTAGTGCAAAGATGAATTGTTGATGAATATCTTTGGCCCGTAGTGCAAAGATGACATGTTGTTGAATATCTTTGGCCAGTAGTGCAAAGATGAACAGATGTTGAGATAAACATGACCAACTGGTGATACAAATGAATATCTTTGGCCGTAGTGCAAAGATGAAGTTATTTGTATGATTATGAACAGGAAATGTGATTTGGTGTAACCATGATCTTTGATGTTTCAGGTAAAGATAGGTGATGAAAATTATCTTCGTCCTGGATGAGAAGAGGAATTTAGAACTACAGTTATGATTATGAGTTATTCATATGATTGTGGACCAGAATTGTTGATTGATGTTACAGGGATAAAATATTGTTGGTGGATTTTTAACATGGAGAAGATAATAGACTTTATAGTCTATTTGACTCTTCTAATGGATTGCTCGTTCCGCTGCAACTATGGTTGAAATTTTTATCATTTACCATATGTTCTAAATCTCTGATTTATTGTTGATGAAGCCTATTGATAATTGAATTATCTTTAGTCATGATATTCTTTACTGAGCTAGTTGTGCTCACCCTTTTGCTTCACAATTCCTTTCAGGTAATAAGAGTGTAGCTGGGTCGAGCGGGGGTAACAAGGGAATAGAACGGTGGTCATCATTTAGTAGTTATATTTGGTGAAGAAAATAGGGTGAGGCGAACCCAACGTTGGAAGGGTGTTTTGTCACTATCATACAAGATGTCTAATGACATACAACCTCGTGTCATCATAAGACAGGGTTGTGCTCATCCACTTGCTGAGTATATCTATGGGTATTACCTATATAATCTTGGTGTTTGTTTGAAGTATAATTCTCAATTAGAGACAGTGGAGATAATGATAAGTCAAGAGAAGACTCACCATTGGGAAGAATATGATAGTAATCTTCTCGTTTTTCTTTGGGGTCTATTGGGTCAACCAAGGATAATTCTGTGGCCATATGATATCTATCATAACCTAGACGCGTGGCCTCCCATGTACGAAGGTTTCCTTGAGCACTTCCCAAAGATTCTAATTTCTAAAACAGTTTTTGACTATACCTTTATGTAAGGTGTTATTGTGAGGTGATGTCCACGGTTGGAACATGAGTCACATTTGGTATATATTTGTATCCAAACTCACAGCATATGTGTTGTTGTATTTTGCACGACAATTGTTGTAATAAAGTTGTAGTTGTTTTCTGTACCATGTATTTGGCGACTCAGAATAGGTTGGATGGAATGGACCTATTTTGGGGTTGTCACATTTCACATTACAAGTGTCGACCAATTATCGTTTCACATTACAGGTGTCGACCAATTGTCGTTTCACATTACAGGCGTCAAACCACTTGTTGTTTCACATTACAGGCATTAAACCACTTTTCTTTTCACATCACCAGTCGTCAAGCCACTTGCCTCTTCACATTGTAAGGGCTAAGCTAGAAATCTTCTATAAATAGAAGCTTGTTTCTTCTTTTATTCTCACCAATTCATTACGACTCACAAGAGAATTCTATAGAGAGAGAATCAGATAGAAAGAAGAAGAGTATTCTATTACTACATTATTTCAGTATCCAATCTCCTACTAAGGTAAGGGGTATTATTTCTTTCGTATTCGTAAGGGATGTTATTTTTGTTCAATATTCGCTTGAAATAATATTTTCTTCCATACTCTGTAGTATGTAAGTAATATTATTTCGTTTCACATTTCGAATTCTATACTCGTTTGTAAAAATTTTGGCTTCTATACTCCATGAAATTAGTAGAATATCCTTGATATTTGCGCTTCATCTAGTATCTTTTTATGGAAATATTATTCTGACCATTCTTGATAAGTTTTAATTTTTTCATGCCGGAGTACTATTCACGGGATTACTATTCCCAAAGTACTATTTACGGGATACTATTCACTCGAGTATTATTCACCTGGGGTACTGTTCATGATAAAAATTGATTCGTTTTTTATCCAAATTATTTTTGGTACAATATTATTCTTGAATTTTACTCCACAAAGCAGTATCATGTTGACAATTTGGACGTTATTAATTTCTAGATAAATTTAATTATAAATCTTTAAAAATTTATCATTGAACTTGTTTTATTGAATTCTTATATCATTGTCATCATCCTCATGTTTATATTATGTTGAAAGTCATCTGTGGCCTGTAGTGCATAGATGGACTTGGTATGATTATGACTAGGAATTATTCAGTATAATCATGACCGTAATGTTACAAATGATGTGGTAAAAGTCCTCATTGGCTCGTAGTGCACTGATGGACAGTTGTTGGCATGATCATGACCATTGATGAATACATGAATATCCTTGGCCCGTAGTGCTTGGATAATTTATGGTCGTGATACTAATGAATATCCTTGGTCGTAGTACATGGATGATGTGGGTTATTTATTAAGCTAAGTCTCAGCGATAAAAGTGATGAAAAACCTTTTAAATCATAGATAGATTTTATTCTCTACTTGACTCTGTTAATGGATTGCTTGTTCCGTTGGAGTTAAACTTGATGTTTGTTATATTTTATCAGTTTAACACTGTTGAAGGCTAACGATAAATTATTCTGCATTATCTTAGTCATAATATTTCTTACTAGGCTAGTTGAGCTCACCCTTTTACTTTTATTGTCCTCTTCAGGAAATGAGAACGTAGCCGGGACTAGTCGGGAAATGGAGTGACGGTCGAGATGATAGCATTAGTAGTCCTCACTATTCTATGAAATAGTGTGATAATAATTGTATTGAGGACTCCTTTTGAGTTGAATACTGTCTAGAAGGCAATATTCGTTTTAAAACTCTCAGTTTATGTTTTGTCGTATTTTACACGACAGTTGTATTATTAAGTTGTATTTGAATTTTGTACCAAGTATTTTGCGACTCAAGATGGGTGATGTATACCTATTTTGGGGGCGTCACATTGGGCATACTCATAGAAAGACTCACTGTTCTGGTTTTTAACTTTGGTCACTTGATATCTGTTCGGAACCATCTAAGATTGGAAACTGTATTGGTTGAGGAAAGCGTGGTCCAGTTCTTCCCAACTGTGGATCCTAGAGTTGTCAAGTCGAGTATAGCATGCCCTAGTTTCTCTAGTTAGACTCTTTTAGAGTAACTGCATTTGGAGCTTCTCATCCTCTGCATAGGAACCTAGCTCTCCAATATACACTTTTACATGGGTATAAGGATCTCCTAACCCATTGTACTTTTTAAAATCTGGGACTTGGAACTTGTCTGGATAACGAGCCCCTAGAAATATACATAGATCTGAGTAATTTACACTTCTATAAGTGCCAGTCCCTTTGATTGACCGGATGGTTTCTTCCATTTGTTGGACTTTCTTTTTGATGTCCCCAGTTTCCCGATCATTTTTAAGATTAGTGATTTCAGGGGTTTTGTTGGTTCCTTCATTGGAATGCAGTTCAGGTATCTGAGTTTCTTTCTTTTTGTCAGTACCATGACTGCCACCTTGTGCGGAGGACTCTGGCTGAGTGGGTACATGTTGACCCTGAATGTTTTTACTCTGCTCTTTCAATAGGATAGCCAATTCTACTATCTAATTTCTAATTCCCTCGAAATTTTCTAAAGATACAGGAGTAAATTTAAGTTGGGCACTTGAAGCCATGTCTGAAATGGGCATAGTGCCTTTTTGGACTTTAATCTGGTAATAGGACCAATTATTTCCTACAAAAAGATTATGTAGTTTATGTGACGCCCCCAAAATAGGTATACATCACCCATTCTGAGTCACCAAATACATGGTACAGAAACAAATACAACTTCATTAATACAATTGTCATGCAAAATACGACAACACATATACTGTGAGTTTAAATACAAATATTGTCTAATAGACAATATTCAAACTCAAAAGGAGTCCTCATTACAATTATTATCACACTATTTTATAAAATAGTGAGGACTACTAACACAACTGACTGGAAACATCACTCCACACCCCGACTAGTTTCTGCTATATTCTTGTCTCTTGAGAAGAAAAATAGAACAAAAAGGAAAAGGGTGAGCTCAACTAGCCCAATAAAGAATATTATGACTAAGATAATTCACAACAAATTATTATTAGTCTTCAACAGGGAAAATTTTTATAGAATATAATAGACAACAAGTTTTAGATCAACAACTGTAGCGGAAACAACAATCCATTAGAAGAGTCAAGTAGAGAATGAATTCTACTATCTTCTAAGATTTAAAAGTTCATCATCAATATTTTATCCCTGTAACATCAATCAATATACATCTTGAATCAAATATTCATCTGTATCACCAGTTGGTCATGTTCATCTCAACACATGTTCATATTTGCACTATGGGCCAAAGATATTCATCAGTTAATCATTCATCTTTGCACTACAGGCCAAAGATATTTAGTAATATCATCATTTAGGACTAAGGATGATAAAAAATATCTTAAAGAAAACGAATTCAGTGAGACAAAAGGACAAATATTAGGGATTCGTACTACAGTTTATTCAAGTTCAAAAATACTCCATATTAATCAATTGTGGAGCAGAATTCAAAAATAAAGATCAAAACATGGATACAATCAAAGATAGTAACCACAATAGACAACTTGGACAAAGAAAGAAAATTTTATTTTTCTGTGAATAGTGTCGTATTCGTGAATAGTGTCGTATACATGAATAGTAACCCCGACATGAAAAAAGTAGAAATTTTACAATAAAATTTATACCAATATTTTGGTATAATGATATTGAAGGAAATAATATCATTTATGAAGAAAACAACATCCCTTACCTCAAAAGAACAGTACTTCTGACTGGAATATCGGATATGTTGCTGAAAGAAACTTGCACTGAATAGTAACTCTCAAAGTATCTAAATACTCAAAAAATACGCTCAATAATATAGAGAGAGAAAACTTATGTTTCTAGTGTGATTTTCAATTCTAACTAAGCACCCTATTTATAAGAAAATACTAGAACGCCAAAGCAGACTAATTTAATGAAATAATAATTTATCAAAAATGTTTAAGCAAACCATAATTGATCATATTTCAATACACCATAAGTGGGGCCCACCAAAATCAGCCAATTCCACACCAACCAAAAGTGGGGCCCATCATGTTTTTAATAAAAATATTTATTTTCGAAACCTCAATAATTCATAATAAATAGCCATTTTATCAGAAAAATTTGAATCTCATGTCTATTCCATAGAAAATTAAATTCTCTATAACTTCGTAAAAGAAATTTTTTCCAAATTCCAAACAAAAAATGTCTGAAATCCACATACAGATGATTTTTAATACCTCCATTCTGACAAAGTACTGATAAAATACCTCAGCATTAATTTCTTCATTTATATCTACATAAAATAAATATTTACTTATTGTATAAATCAATAATTAATTATTCACAAATAATATTACAGAATCACAATTATGACAACCAGGTCGTTCCCAAGAAATAGGGGGCTTTCCGATAAGGATTTCTCCTTATTGGCGCGTAATTAGGTAACCAAACCTCTTCTTAGACAGAACTTCCTTAGACATTGTCAATAATGCTATCTAATAATATTATTCAAATAATATGAACTATTGATCTAATAATGGGAAATATTGTGCAGTGATAATTATTAAAACAACAATAATATAAAATATCAACATAGCAATTATTGAATCAATAAAATAAAATATTGAATAGTAATTAATGTAACAATTATTGAGTAGTGCCCTCTTACGTAAGAATCAATAATCCAATAATACTGTGCAATACCGTGTGCTACTGTGCAACCACGCGTATTACTGTACTTTAACCACCGGGTATTCCAACAGTGTTAACGGTAACAACTACGCCGTTATTTAAAAAACTCAAACTTGTCGTTTTTTTCATCTGACCGTTTTTTGTTATGGGGACCCACAAATGCATGCGCCATCGTACGAATATTCCCCGACAGCAAGAATATTCCATGACCAAACGAATATTCCCCGACAACAATGAATATTTTTTAACCACTTGCTTATTTTGCAAAATTTGCACATTTCACCCATAACCAATGCATTATATCAAATTAACACCTTATTATTCAAAATAATAATTAGAGAAAATTTAATTTTATTTATAAAAGTTAGGGTCTTACAGTTTAGTCATGATCAATATTAATAGTATGTATGACATCCAATGTGTCAGTTTTAAGGTTTTTTAATGTTTTCCTGCAAAACAGACGTTAGGTGTTTTGATGACAAGATAGCATGGCAGGATTTTATATCTGTACAATACTGGAATTTACAAAGAATGGAAATGATATTTACATGGAATTGCAAATTACATTGAATTGAAAAGGAAATGCATAAAGAGACTTTCCTTCGCGTTTGGTTTATCAGATGCTGACCTATCTTAGGTTACTCTCACGGGCTTTTTGGCATGAAGGTTCCCAGATCATCGCAATCTACTAGATGGGAAGTTAATCTGATCTTTCAATTGCAGCGGATCTAAGTGGCACCTTTCCTGAGCCTCGCGGGATAATGCTCCTCTTGAGTACATTAATGAGCAACCGACAAGATTGCCTTCTAATGTCGTGTCTCACCGCGTGCAATATGATGACATTGTGTGAAGCACTAATATAAAGCATTGTAAAGAGACATTCATTCACATCCATTCAATGTAAAGACAACATTCACACACATGCAGATAAAAGAGAATTGAAAAGATTAAAATTTGGCTTAAGTCCTCTACTATCCCCAGCGGTGTCGCCACCTATCGACGCCAGGAGATTTTTGTAGGGATTTCGACATAAAAACGCAGCGGAAAAAAAAATTATAAAGCTAAATTCGAAACCCTAAAACAGGATCCATGCGAAAACATAATAATTTAGCGTTTAGATATTATACCGATTATAGAATTTTCTGAAACGCTTCGAATCTCCAACGTAATTCCTCACGGTACTACGTCTCTATGGTATCCACACAAGTGCACACGAACCGTCGCACGATTCTGCAATAAAGGGAGCTACGGTACTAGCCACCAAAGGAATAGGATTTTTAAAAACTTTTTCTCTAGTCTCTCTCTAAGAGCGACTAGGGTTTTCAGATTAATGATCATCCCTAATATGGCTGCTACATATCATATATATAGCTGTTAAAAAGGAATTAATCAAAAACCTAATTTAATTAAAATAAAATCTGAATTTATATATATATATATATATATATATATATATATATATCTTAATTAAGTCTTACTTAATTAATACACCCATATATATAAATTATTCTATTAATTTAAATTCATAATTTAAATAATATCAATCATATTGACATATTTAATTTTTAACCATTTAAATTAATTTCCTTTTAATTACGTTCTATGTGTGTGACCCTATAGGTTATTATTACGTTGGCAATAATTTTAAAATTATATTATAAAATTATAAACAGTGAACGGCATCTAGTAATGTGTCACTGCTACCCAAGTAATAATAAGATCGATGATTCGTTGCAACCTTTTTATGACCAATGTTTCAATGTAATTTAATCCTTTTAACCTTGACATCCTAGATTAAACTCGAGTCATGGAATGTGTCATACTCTTCATAATTTAATATGAGTTTTCTTGATCAATGAGTAGACTATATGAAACAAATTACTATTTGAGCATGGCCATGCATTTCATAGTCCTACTAAATCAAGAGGCCAATGGATATCACCCCTAATACATAAGAGTGTTAAATTCCATCTAGATCACTCATATTCCTTACACGATTCATGATGTACCCAATAATCACCTTTATAGTCCACCCTATTAAAGGTGACCTTTGATGATATCAAAGTACATAAATTCCCGTGTAGTAATATAGTGATTTCAGGTCGGAGGATCATTACATCATTGTCACTATGAGAATCGCTAATGACACTTCGCATAATGCTCCACATAGAATTCCCATGGTGGGTATGTCCAGTACATCGTTCTCTAACACGTACCTATGTATTGACTTAATATCTCATATATTTATGACCAATGAGATTTGGTCATCAGTCAATCCATATACTAGTCTCAATGCATCATTGTTGTCCTATCAACAATGATACTAATTATAATTATATAATCTCATGTTCAAGTCACATACTTGAAACTATATAATTTGTATCACTATTCTAAGGAATTTTATCATGTTAACATTTATATAGCGCAGTAAATAAAACCATAATAAAATCATCCATTTATTCAATCAAATATAATATCAAAATATTAAGCAATTATATCATATAATTGGCCTCTAGGGCACTAACTCTAACAATTTTTTCCTATTTTTGTTCTCTACCTTTTATGCGTTCTATGTTTGATTTGATATTGCTTAAAGGATGAGATTTTGGAAAGACCGACATACAATGTTAATGATTTGAAAAGTTTCATTTTAATGATTGGGCCGAATTAGATAGAGCCGCCAGCTGATATGAGTTTAAATGGATGTTTCAACTCATCCGAGTTTTGAAAGTTTTCGCAATATGGCCCAATATGTTACTCTATTTAATTGGTCTGGAACTCGAGATTCATGGAGTTCAAGGGCTTGCTTAAGCGAGAAAAGGGTGTTAGGCACCCCTCGACTTCCGTGAAACACGGTTACCGCTACTTTTCCATTTCCTATGCATTGTGTGTGTGTTTGAAAGCTTTGGATTGAAAAGATGTTTTGTGTGTTATTTGAAAGTAGTGTTATGCCTCTTTTGCACCTATATACAAAGTGTTTGATTTATTGAAAAGTTCATTTTTAACAAGCATATGAAAGTGAAGTTTTCCCTTTCGCTCGCATAGGAATTGCGACATTTGATACTTCCATTTTATTCCATATTCAGCTTGATTTAATTATATTTAAGATGCGAATCATCTTTGACAGTATATATATATATATATATATATATATATATATATATATATATATATATATATAAATGTCGGACTTCTTATGGGCATGAGAGCCATCGAAGTAAGCCCGAGCACCACATACATGATTTTCACTATTATAAGGCCTTAAATTCGGATAACCGTTTTAAGGCCTCGCATTTACATGTACAAGGGGTTGCAAGCTTATTGTACAACTTAAACAAGTCCATCATTGGAACCGGATCTAGATTCATTAATTGAATCGTGAACCCTATAGGTCTTAGGCTCACATGACATCATTTGCAAGCTTGCAAGACATATATTTAACACAATATATACATCTAACTTAGAACTTCGCTAAACAAGGGATTTATTGATCAAATCCTTGTACACGAGTAAACAAGCTTCCCGTTTCCTCTAGATACAGATCTAGGGTCGCATGGTTACTTAATATTTACAAAACTAGAAAGTAAACTAGATCTATCAAGATCTTAGCTATTATAGCTCAATGGTTCAGATTTGACAACTTTTGAACCGGTTAAAAGCTAGATCTGACTAGATCTAGTTAATATACTTCAAATATTGACTATTTACATAAAATGAACGATTAAAAAGCTATATTTATGCAATATTAACCAAAATCTATATATATATATATATATATATATATATATATATAATATTATATATATAGTAAAGCAAGAAAAAGACACAGATCTGAAGAGATCTTACAGCCTTGCATGAGATGGGATATCGAACGCCTTTTGGCACCTTTAAACTCAACTTCCACCGGTTAAAACTTTATATGTTGTACTATATATGTATTTGAGGGTTTACAAGTGAAATTTACATGTTTAGAAGCAAGGTTTGAGCTATTTGACACTGCAGGGTTCAGATTTCTCTCTCTTAGGCCCTTCTCTCTCTTCCAAAACTTGTTAAATGAGTTGACGGGGGCCTATATTTATAGACTTGGGCTTCCACAGGTACACCTGCGGAAATGCCCAGTGGGTCCCGTCTCGAAGTACATGCACCTCGATCGACACGTCGTCTGCTGAAACGTCCGTAACTTGCAATCCGGGAATCCTATGGAGATGTGCCATACCATTCTAAAAAGCTTATTTCGAGAGCTAAACAATGACATAGGGCTTGCCTTTTTTTGAATTCAGAAATATGGGTCCATGACCAAACTGGAATCTTCGGGTCTTTGTAGGAAGTCCGTTGAGTCATTTTGCGAAGTTTGCTCTTGGGATTGCTGCGATGGATCTTTGTAACCTTCTTTGTAATTAGACAATTGTTTTTTATGTTGTGTTTGTCAAAATAGCCTCTTTGCCCTCCCGGGGTTGTTTTCGGGCTTGCAATGGTTGTTGTTGTCCCTCGGGGCTATTTCCGGGGCTTTGACTGCTATTGTCTCTGTCTTTCCTCGGGGTTGTCTCTGAGGTTCATTTTATATCCCATGGTGTTATCTCCGAGGTTTGATTTGATATCCCACGGGGCTATCTCCGTGGTTTGAGGTTTGCTATAGTCCTCCGGGGCTGTCTCCAGGGTGTGCAAAAGACGCTTTTACCCTCCTGCATAGTTAGTAACTGGAAAACAAATTTCGAGTGTCTACAGTAATAAATAAATAAGATTGTTACAAAGTATTTGTTTTATCATCAAACATGATTGGCTTCTGTGCATACTACTTTTAGATTAGTGAACCAGATAGATTGGTATATACATTGCTTTTTCTTAGGAAGAGAATGATTGATCTCATAATCATTTATGTGGAGACACTAAAGCAAGTATGTAGGTGCTTATTGGAGAAAAATTTCACTGAACGTGACTCGCTAAAGGAATACTTAATAGAGTTTTACTGGCCTGTCAATAGGAATTCATATAGTGATAATAGTACAAGTGATCCTTGGATTTGTGATCATCAGAGTATCTTGTGTATGATGAGTTATACTTTGACATGTCCGTTAAGACCCTTAGGGTATATCAAAGGGTATGCTTAGTATAATAAGTTATATATGGAGATAATGAATGATCAACAAAGAATCTACCACTAGTAAAAGAAGAGAATGTCATATGTGATTCGATAAATGACAACACACTAGTCTTTAGCCAAAGCATAATAAAATTAGAAAGGTGTTTCTAATTTGCATTAATTAGAGTTGTGCATTTAAGAATCGAAATACATATAATTAAATAAAATAAGATGTGACAGTTATTTCATGTATTATATTTAATTGGGACATTATACAGTAGAAGGATTGAATTGTACGGTAACTATTCACTGAAAGGTTCTTTTATGATTAATATTGAAATCTATAATATCTGAAAAGTCTTTGATAGCTAAGAGGGGCTTACCCTTATTGTAGAATAAATATTATTTATTTTAATTAATTAAATAGTTTAATTTATTTATTTAAATAAGATTAGAATTGTTCTAATTGATTTATTCACAGCCGGTTTAATACGGATAACCCTAAGAGTCACACCGCAAAAGGAAAATATTTATTTAAAAAGTAAATGACATAATCGTAATAATATATTAAGTATATTTAATTTATGCTATGGTGATAAAATAAATTAAATAGCTTAATATTTAATATTTAATATTTTAAAAATATTAAATATAAATTAATAAGATGAGTCTTATTAATATTATTACTATTATTATTATTATTATTTAATTTCTAAATGGTTTAGGAATTAATTAATAAAAGTACTATCATTGTTTCCTAATTGGATTAGGAGCATAATTAATTAAAAAAATTTAATTAATTAAATAAAACTTTATTCCTAAATAGTTTAGGAGGGTTGCTTATATCCATAAATAAGAGAAGTTTTATTATAGATTAGGGTTAGACAGTTAGCTTTACTTCCAATAGTTGGGAGAGTACTGACATATTCTCTAGAGAGACAAAACTAGGGTTTTGTCAAACACACTTCTTGAATATGTATTATTCCTTAGTGGATCACCTCTAGAAGCCAAACACTTGGATGACTTGCATTGATCTAAAGAAAGAATCTCATCGGTGGAAATTAAGGAGAACGCGAAAGGAATTAGAGGTTAACTTGTACCCGATGAAGCTTTGATCTACGAGGGTATGTTGTGCACAAGGATGATCTTGGAATATTGGTTTGTATGAAAATTTTAAATTTTGATTTTATCACGCTTCCGTACTATTTTTGTAATTTGATTACATGTTCCCGCTATATACAAACCTAACAATGGTATTAAAGTTTAACCTTATTCTAATTATCGATTATGATGATTCTATGTTTGTATGGGTATGTGATTGCATCGATTTTCTAGGCAACATAAATTTTTTCTGAGTCTACTACGCAGCGCGGCCGCGCCCAAACCCAAAAAATGTTTCTGGAGTTGCAGTGCGGCCTCGCCGGTCTGTAGATTTTGAAATTTTATTTTTTTAATTTTATTTATTTCAATTAAGATAAAAGATTTATTTTGAATTGGAATATAATTAAAAATAAAAGTTTAACTTGGAATTAGATTCCACGCTAACTAGAATAAAAGAGTTTATTCATATATGGAATAAGATTCCATATTTCCTAGAATAAAGGAGTTTATTCACATATGGAATATGATTCCATGTTTCCTATGTGATAACTCGGAATTTCGAATAATCCAAATTTTTTGAATAATTTTTTTATTTAATATTGACATTGACTGTTAATATTGTATTGTGTATTTGTGATACGAGTCTCGAGAATTGGTCAATTTGGGTATTAACTGAGAAAATAGAATAGAGTTATGCTTAACAAGCTTTAGAAACCCTAACTCTAATTTCTGGATAGGGATTCGATAGAAAATACAATTAAAATAATTGTATCGATGATTACGTGTTTGTACTGTATAGAGATTTTGATTAATGATTGATCGGATAAGGTTTAAAATTAATAAACACTAATAAGAGACTAGAAACCCTAATATCAGGATTAGAAACCTTAACGCGCAGTTAGAAACCCTAATCGAAAGTCAGGAAACCCTAATTTCATATCTGGGAATCCTAAACCCTAATTAGGAAACCCTAATCCTAATTGGCGAGCATAATATGTTTATTGGACACTAATATGATTAGGAAAACCTAATTTTAGTTTTAAAATCTTAATTTTCTAATTTAAAAACCCTAATTAGAAAATCCCAGAAAGCTAAAGTTTTTAAGCCTAAGGGTTAAAACCTTAGGGTTAAACCCTAAATATTTGTGCAATTATCTAGTATGCCATTAAAATTCTAATGCTAATGACAAAAATGCCCTTTTTCATTTTTTTTAATTGGTAACTTGTAAAATTACTGTAACCACCCAATATTTTCTATATAAATAAATCAGAAATTTTGCGTATAATTTTTTTTTTGTTTAAAGGATGAGGATTTGTACAAGATAATGTGTATATGTATTTATGTGATAAATAAAAATATATTTATTACATGAATATTTACAAATAATTTTATTTTAGAATTATTAATTTTTATAAAGTATCACTACAAAAAAATGGGGTTTCAGCAACAACCAATTTTCGTTGCTAAAGGTGCAAAATTTCGTTGCAAAAGGGTTTCGGCAACGCCTTTACTGTCGTTACATCTTTCGTTGTGCAATGAGCGTTGCTAATTGTTCCGTAACGAACATATTTTTTTCGTTGCCAAAAGAAATACATTTTACAACGAAATTTGGCTTTCGTACAGAGACATCGATCCTTTAGCAACAAAATGTATTGTTGCAGAATAATTAAAATTTCGTTGCTAAAAACCCCATTTTGTTGCAAAAGCCTGCTAATTGGAAACGAAATGAACTCTTTTTTTTTTTTGCAACGACCATCCATTTTCGTTGCAATTGATACCATTTTGCAACGACATTTTTTGTTGCAGTAAATTATGAAAATTGTTGCTTAAGCTTGCTTTCGTTGCGGAATGTAAACTTTTTAGCAACGATTTTCGTTGCTGATTATATTATTTGGCAACGACATTATGCTGAATCAGTAACGAAAATGTTTATTGCTGGTTATTTTTCAATAGCAACGAAAGTCGTCGATTAGCAACGACATTATATGTTGCCGTTTCTTTATATGTGCAACGAAAGTTGATATGATTTGCAACGATAAAAAATGTTGACTTTTTTTTTAGTATTAGCAACAATATCCTCTCCGTTGTTATTAAGTTAATTTTTCGTTGCCAAATATTATATTTTTAATGTCATTAACAACGAAAATTTGTTGCTAAATGTATAAAAAATTGTTGCTATATTAAAACTTGTTCAATATTTTAGTAACGAATTATATTGTTGCCAAATCAAAATTTGACATTCTTTTTGTGTACCTGGCTGGCTCAATGTCTCCATAAAATAATGGCAAAAATATAAAAAACTAAAATATTATTAACTTAATAAAATCATCCACTACATAATCATTCATTATTTTTACAATTAACCATCTAAAGCTACCACAATTCTTCAATCAAAGTATATATCTACATATATAGAGAGAATACACTTCATAATTTCGTCCCTTGTGTTCCGTAAACGTAGCATGAAAATTTGATATCCAGTATTGTAAAGCAAGTCGTAGAATCAGTCTTCCTGCACATATTTAAAAATAATAAATCAGGAAAATGAAACAAATGGGTTACAAGAAGCAACGGAGGATTTCGATTGACTGTCAGTCACATCACTGAGAGGTCTTTGAAGATGACTAGATTTTGTAATCAGACTTTCTTGTTTTTGACTAGTAGTCACTGAAAGATGAATGGAATAAAATGATCAACAATTACAACAACAATAATAAATAAATAAATTATATATATATATATATATATATATATATATATATATCACCTAAAAAGAAAGAAAATACAATGTAATCTTAACAAGCAAAACCAAAACTCAGAAATTTGTCCCAGCTCTACAAAATGTATATTTAGAAGGTGCATCACCATGGCTGCCATGTCCAACCTTCTCAAAGCTGTACATAAAAAGAATTGTCATGAGATACCGAGGAACAGGTGGAGGAGAAAAAATAAAAAAATCTCGAAGCAGAATTTCTGGACTGTAACATAAATTATTTTAACAAATGCAAGCATGCTGTTGGTAAAAACAGAATATAGAATCCAGTAAAAAACACTTTCCATCAATTTGCTAAGAAATAATTCTGGATGCTGTTTTCAGTGATTGCCTCTAATATGAAGAAGAAATTACCAAGACAACAATGGGTTACAGGACTTGTGAAAAAAAAGAAAAAGAAACAGAAGTTGTAAACAAAATCCAAACTCTCCTTTGTTGGTGTTTACCTCTAATATGAAGTAAATGATGCATCCAAATTGTAATCCCAGAAAAGTAAAGCCTCAACCAAAACTATCAGTTTTCAATGTGTGAGAACTATACAATGTCAGAAATAGCAAAAGAGATAGCAAGGAGAGCATACTTTCGTGACAGCATGTAAAAAGGCTAACCAAACGCTGTGATGCATATCCACTCAAGCGATGGACGTGAGGTGCCATGTTGGCCAAAGTTGCAAGACAATTTGTATGGAGATAGACATCCTGTTCAAATTGATCATGTTAGAAAAAAATAGCAGTATTAAGAATGTGAAACCTGCTGTTTGAGATTTCTTTTACCCTATGATACATCAAACTATGTAATGTCTACTTCAAAGAGTCAGATGAGAAGCTGAAGCAGAACATCAAACCTTTAAAACACAAAAGCAAAGATAAATGAACACGAATGAAGGATTGCTATTTCACCATTCTACTCTTAACTGTGCTACTCTAACTGTGCAGTTGTAGTAAACCTTACCTCAAGTAATATATATATATATATATATATATATATATATATATATATATACCATTGTGCAATACACGAATGAAGGATTGCTATTTCACCATTCCCTTCGGCCCTAGGGTCGTCTTCACCAAGTCAGCAATGGCCATAGCTCCAACAAAGGATGACTACAAACATAATAAATAAGTAAGAATGCAAGTTAGAATTTGAACTTTGAAGCTAACAATTCCATTAATCAATGAAGTGCTTGGACTATCACTATACAATAAATATCATACAATTATATATGAATGCCATAAATTGATTATTTTTATTTGAATAAAGCAGATATGTGTCCATTAAAAAGTTTGAGAAAGCAGGACTCACCATCCTAGCTCGATCACCCTTTTCTTCAGTAGCATCATCTTTAAAAAATCTTTCAACCTAAGACACACACCAAGTCAGTACACAAGCTAATATGAAAACAAATAGAATATATGGAACTTGAAATGTCAGTGCCTTTACATACCGCCGTTGTCTTGTAAAGTGTGGCTTTGTGTGTATGCGTGGCTTGTATGTTTTTTTGCATTACATTATAAATTGTGTGTGCATGTGTGAAACGTTACTGACTGGTTTGAGTGGACAAATCAGTGCATCACAAGGTTGGTTTCGTGCAGAAAATTTGGTGTCAAACATAGACCTTGAGACACTTACTATAGTAGCTTCATGTGTTGCATTTTAAGGTCTGCACAAGGGGAAAGATATTAAATGTATAGCTATAGCTGCATTAATTAAAGGGAAAAACATAAAATGCCAATTAATTATATCATTGGCACGAGAAAAAGGAAATTTTAAGTACAAAATGGATTTAAATTACTATCTAAAACTAATCTTTAAAATTTTAATATATATATATATATATATATATATATATATATATATCATAATCCAACAAATTATATGAGTAACTTGCTCCCAATTCAACATTATGCATCTGTTGCAGAAGAAATGAACAATGAGGGAAACAAAATTAGTAACAACCAACTCAAACACAAAGCTATAACGAATCTGTCCTCTATTAGTAAAAGCCACTCCCTGAATCTGCCGAGGTAGAAGGTAAAATTCTTTTCACTATGAATCTATATCCCTGTGAACTCTAAACCTTCTCATCAAGATCACTGGATTCAGATAATAACCGATTTTGCTTTTCGGCTTTGTTGCTTGGACTAGAAACGTTGCGGCGGTATTTTCCTCAGGGTTTAGATAGGGAATTCCCATACCAAATCATCCCCATTATGGCAATAATCATACCTAGAACTACATGTAGATTGAGACCCTCTTTACCGAATAATAAGAATCCCAACGTTGGGACGAGAATAGTCTTCATATGGCCGAGCACTTGGAATGACACTGCTGTGAATCTGCCAATACAGATAAATTGGCTAAGTTTGGTCCCTAATTGCAATAGTGCAAGACAGGACAATGAACAACTGCACAGAAAACGGATAAACTCTGACCATTAACTACGGTCAACAAACAAACAACAACAAAATTGTGCGAATGGAAATATGCAATTATGTGAGCGGCCCTTATAATGCAGTAGGAGTATCCTCCACTAGCATTCTATTCAGATATCACCAGAACCCAAAGAATTTTCTTAACTTCTCCTCTCCTATGCTCAGAGGACCTCTGAATGGATCTGTATGTTACATGTTTTTCAAATTCCACCAGCAACTAAAGGATACAGATTAATAGTCCATTAAGTCATTAACTCCAACTATATACAGTCACACATAGAAGCATACAGTAGACTGTTATATGCATCTTCCATGTCTTGTATACATGATATGCCCAATTATAAACCTTAAGAGGTAAAATTTGAAGCATAGATTCAAAATCACCATGATCATCACAACAAATGTTAATCAGTGAAAGCCCATCACTATATGATCCTAAATTGAAATTGAAAACCTTGAAGTGGAAGAGAATTTCTTTTACATTAGTTCCACCACTGGTGGATTTTTACACTCTGCAAGTAAGAAATGATATATTAAATCAAAATAGTTTCACACCCCTGAATGAGTACTTTAAATCATACTACTACTGCGTAACAACCAAAAAAATATGGGTACTTTAGCATATCAGAATATTAAAAAAAACAAGAGCTGTTACCATTTCTTAAATACTCAGGAGGTGTATAAGCAAGGTTTGTGCTATAACTTTTCCCATCCCTGCTATTTTTCATGTTTTCTTAATAGCAATCCACCTCCGATTCTGCAGCCGACCCTAGTACACCACATTTGGGGCTTTTTCGCCACTCTCAGAAATAATAAACTCCGGGCTAAAATTGTTGGTGGCAGCTTTTAAGTCGGAGAGAGAAAATTCAGAGAAGGTCAGGATTCCTCCAGCCCCGTCAACGGCAGCGGCTCCGGGGGTGGTTCTGTTAGAGGGATAAGTCTGGGTTTGGCCGTGGTTTTGATCCTTGTGTGATAAAGGCGATTCTCTCCAACAAGACGACTCACAGCAGCCCATAACTCAGTCGAGTTGACTCACTAATCTCCCCCAACCCAATAATTCTTTCAGTATAAATTGTAAAACCATAACCAAACAAGCCTAAGACGACCTGCTTATTGACTTCAACACCGATGGCACGCTTGGTGACGTTCCAGACCTGACCGGTGTGGCCATGGTAGAACTTGTGGGGCATACTCGTATGGATGGCGCCGTTAACACTGATGTCGACATAATCGCCGATGTGGTAGGTCCTCAGGTAGGTCGAGAGATGGATAGTACCTTCTTTCTGGAGGCCCGAGAGAAGGAATCCCTGGCATTTTTAAAATAGTCGATTTGATTTAAAAGGTCAAAATTGTACAATTAATTTGGGACGATGGGAATATTAATTAAGTTTAATAATATTTTATTTAATTTAATTATATAAATGATGAATCTATTTTATTTTTATTTTTTTTAAAATATTATTGTTTTTCAAAAAATAAAAAATTAATAATACTCTCTTATTTAAAATATAAAAATAATAAACATAGGTAAGTGATATTATACTACGTAGATTATTGAGTTTTATTTCATATAATTGTATAAAAATTGATAAACTCTATAAATATTTTTTTCATGTTTTATATTTATACAATTAAATTTGAAAGATGAAATTAAAAAATATATATTTTTTGTGTGTTTTGTTATTGAATTGGCTTTTACTCCATTACATATATATATTTATATATAAAAATATTCATAGTTACTTTAAATTTATTTAATTTACTATTGAGATTTGTTTAGTATTTTATTTAGTTTGACAATAAATTTTGAAAAGAATATATATATATATATATATATATATATATATATATATATATATATATATATATATAAATGGAATAAATATTTATCTAATGCATAAAAAATATAGTACATGAAGCATGAAAAATTTTAATAATGATTTATAAGTCAAAAAAAAGTTAAAATTTAAGTTATTGTCAAACACTAAATAATAACAAATGACTTATAACTTAGTTTGACCAACTTATAAGTCATTGTCAAACACCTTCTAATTCAAGATATAAAGATAAATTAATATTTGATTATAAAAATACAAGTTAAGAAAAAAGAGAATTTGAAAAGGGGGAATTAAAAAAGAACTTACACACCATTGGTGCAACTTAATTGGTCTATGCCAGAACCATTGGTGCGACTTAATCGGTGCAGTTTGGTCGATTTTTGGTGCAATTTCGGGAATGATTTCGATTCATTGCCCATCCCTTGTAAAAAAGTATATATGTAAAATAATGAGTTACAAGAAAAATTCATATAAATTATTTTAGAAATTAATTATCTTTTTTTTTTCAAAATTATAAAAAGTATGATTTTTGTTTCTTATGTTATATTTTTTGTGT